>PVKU01013016.1:0-31552 GCA_004027475.1 Anoura caudifer | reverse complement strand
GGGCAAAGGGGGCAGAAATGGGGGCGGAAAGAGACTTTGCTTCGGGCAATGGGCGCACAGTGCAGTGGGCTGATGATGTTTTGTTGAGTTGTACACTTGAAACCTGTATAGTTTTGTGAACCAATGCCACTCCGATAAATTAAAGATAAATAAGTAGATAAAAGAGACTAAGTGGATAAATTAGAGGATACCCATATAATGGGATACCACTCAACTTCAAAAACATGATGTCATTCTCTTCTGTATTAAGATAAGACATCTAAGATACTTAAGCGAAAAAAAGTAAGGTGTGAAATTGATGCACAGTGTAAAAAAGATTTTATGTGTGTATAAATATATGTCTGTCTATGCACATATGTACATGTACATGTATATTGAAAATGCATACGGAAACTCACAAAGGAGACCTACCAAAATTCCTAAGAGTAGTTTCCATTAGGTTGAGTTGAGAGTAGGTAGAGGAGACAGTGAATATGGAACAGGGATAGAAAACAGACTTAATTGTATGACCTCCCATTTATTTCCAAAAGATGTTAAAGCAATATACAGTTAATAAACAAATTTAAGAAGAAAAAAATGACATCACTCAGAGAAAAATGAAATTGTTCTATGAAATCCAGAACCATGGATTGGATAAAAATGCCTTGGAAGGATTCCAAGGCCATTGTTCTTTTCTTTTCTTTCCTTCTTTCTTTTTTTCCTTCTTTCTTTTTTCTCTCCCTCTCCCTTTTTCTTTCTTTCTTTCTTTCTTTCTTTCTTTCTTTCTTTCTTTCTTTCTTTCTTTCTTTTTTTCTTTCTTTCTTTCTTTCTTTCTCTTTCTCTCTATTTTCTTTTACTTTCTTTTTTTTTTTTTAGGTTGCCTAAATCAGTTTTGGAAATAGGGAAGAAACAAATAAATAAATGTGGTTGTGCTAACATTTGTTTGTCAGTCTTTATTTGTCTAGACAGACTAAGAATTCCTTAAATTAGGAAGTGGGTGTCACCTCAGAAATATACAAAGGGTCACAGGAGGTCTAATTGGTGTCCTGCCTAGGAGCTGTTCACTGGGGTTTTTTGTTGCTGAAGGAGTGATGAAAAGCATTCTGACATCTCATATATTAAGAAAAGAGTCTCTAAGCCAAATATAGCAAAATTCAATCACTTTCTCTAGAAGCTAAGCTACTTCAAGGGGGCACCAAATATACTCTTCTTGCAAGAGTGCCAACAGTGGCCCCTGTCTTCATGGTGTGAAAGAAGTACCCTAATCAGAAATCATTTTCACATGAAATATAAAGTTTATTACTGTATTTGTATCATTTCTCTTTTAACAATGGAAGAAATAGAGATCATAAAACAAATTTCCCTTCTGATATATGTCTCTATCACAGGGTTACTTTTTACAAGAGATACAGTGTACATATGTTCCAAACCCAAACAGAGCAGTTTCCTTGATATTCTATTTAAAATGGAGGCCCTGATGAAATCCACATGGCTTACATTCAACCAAAGTGATGTTGATTGACAGGGGAAAGCACTTCAATAACTGGCAAGAAATAGGGCTTCATTGTGGATCGAGGAAGTTTACCTCCAAATTATGAGGCTGAGATGGAAATCTTAAATTCCTTAGGTTCTAACTAGTCATTCTGAACTCCTGACTTCCTTTGACATCAATGGCCAAATTATTTTTCCAACCTCACCTTGCCAGGAAAGTCTGCCAGAATCATCTTTGTGCTCATCATCCCTTGGATGAACTATTGTGAAGTGATGAATGGGGTGTAGGGACAGGGAGAAAGGGGGAGGGGAAAAGTAGCCCTAAATGAGCTGAGCAGACTACAGAGGTTTTGCTAAGCTACTTAAAGCCTTGGGCCTATAGAATTTCAAGATTCCACCCCAGGATCTTTTTCTTTTTTCTTTCAGAGTGATGTTAACTGTTTCTTAGGAGATAATTTAAACTAATATTGCTACCTTAAAATATTTTCAATCTCTGTTTAAAGCAATGGAATCCCTGTGCTCAGTAACTCTGCTCCTTTGAACTCTTCAGAAGGGTTAGTTTAATCAAGGATTTGCGTTTCTGCTTATTCTCTACATCTGAAATTAATGTCTCAATATTCATAGCTCTCTCATTTTCTAAAATAATTATATGTGTCTGTGTGTAAATATATGTGTGTATGTGTGTGTAAATACATGTATTTATTTACATACACTCCTAATATCTGTTTCCCTCTTCCAGAACAAACAATAAATAAAATTAAAAGCCTGTCTGTCTTGTTCTCTGGATCCCCCCATACCTAGCACAAGTCTTGGCATACAGTAGGTACTCACTATTATTGAAAGATCAGTTTGGATTCAAATATAAATTCTATCACTTAGAACTTTCTGCCCTTAGATAAGTTAAACAAAGCCCTGATCTATAATAATAATAATACTGTTCTCATAGAAATTTTGTTGCAGTTAAACAGTGTTTGATGAAATGGTTGGCACATTGTAAGCACCTACACAATGTTAGCGTTTGTGGTTGCTGGGTTTGTGCTGCTCATGGTCTTTTTCAGAGAAATTTGTGGCAGCACAGTAATTTTAAACCTGGCATGTTGTGTGCTTGGTTTACCTGGGCGAGTATTTCAATTGTTTTAAAACAGTACTGAAATTCCCACTGCCTGTTTCAATATCAGTGTCTCCAGCTCTTGCTTTCCTTTCCAATAATCTGAATGTTGCTCTGTGAGATCTGACAGCTTGGTTGGCTTCTAGGTTGTCACGAAGTTAATGAATATGTGGTTTATAAACAGTAGTGGATTAACTGTCCTAGAGAGTGGAGCTCGTCTAGACTGGTTTGTTTATAACTATTTCTAAACTTAGGTTAATAATGAGTTATACCAGTTGAGCAATTAAAACATCACATCGAATTTACCATCCTGAGCTGTTAACTATCCAGAGACTAACAAATATTTCAGGATAGAAAAAATTCGGGGAACTGATTTCCATATGGACTAACTGTTGAAAGGGTTCAGGAAATGACTTTTTGAAAATAGAGGTAAACAAGCCTGAAATAACACAGTAAAATATATGACAAATACAATCAAGAAATGGAAGACAAGTAAATATTTACAAAGAGTATACTACATCTTCTTTGGTATACTTAGGAATTTGAAAATCTTGACAAAACAATTGCTCTTGTTCAAAAACACTAAATGACCATATAAGTAGAATATCTGAAGACTCAAATATGAAATCAAATTCTAATTAGTAGAAAACTACCTCAAAAGAAGTAGCAGGAACACAGCTTTATTTTTCAACTCATATGTGCTATTATTTTAAACTATTGAAGAAAATAATTTAATATTATTTAATCTACTATAATGAATATAAAAAGATAGATCTATGTTTTCAATTTTGTGATGCTAGCAAAATCCTGATAACAAAATTTGACAAATACAGCTCCTAAGGAAAATTATAGGTAATTTATCTTATAAAGACATTTACCTAAAAAGAGTGACAAATGTTAAAATTTATGAATTAAGCAGTGGAGGGAAAATGCAGACAACTGTAATTGAACAACAATAAAGTAAAAAAATTAAAAAAATTGATAAATTAAAGTATTAGTCATGTCAACCCATCAAGTTTTTCCCTAGGAATCCACAAATGGTTTAACATTAGAAAAAAATTTAATATGTATATCAATAGGTCTAATAAGAATATACATGAGGTAATTTCAACAGATTTTTAAGAAGGCTTTTGATATAATTCAATATCCATTTCTAATTTAAATATTTAGCAATGTTCAAAAAGTAGACTATTTCTTTGGTGCAGAATAGCTACCTTAATTCAGTAGGGAGTATCACCGTATCTAATGGTGGGGTAGCAGAGGCATTTCTGTTACATGAGAAATTTGTTGTTCATCATTAGTATTTCATTTTTTCTTAATATTTATCCAGTGAAATTAGATATGAAAATCAAATGAAATATTATAAGTGGAAGGTGATTACATCTTTGTTTCAGACCATATGATTTTATACCAAAACAAAAAATGAATGAAAAACTCTGAGAAACATAACATTAAATAAAATTATCAGACATAAAAGAAATGCAAACAAATCATCTTTCTTATACTATAAAGTGAGATAGAAGATATTAAAAAATGGTATTCCAAATAGCTAAAAGACAAAAACAAAACAAACAAAAAATAGCAGAAGAAACATTGAAATAACTTCCAAATGAATTATGGGGACTATAAAAAGAAAGCAAACTTTCCAGAATAATATAACAGGAAATCCTAATATATGAATAGTTATTTCTCGATTCTTATTGGAAATATTGTTATTTATAATTTATGTTATTTATTACAATCTTAATAAAATAATATTCATTATATTTTTATGATTTTGAAGATTATCTGACAGTATCAATAGGCAAGAAAACCTAAGACTGATGAGAAGGCCCTTACTCCACTAACCTAGACTTTGATAATGAACTCTGGTGCTGCTGCACCTGAAGAGCTGGATTTATGTAACACCAGTGACCTGCCCACCCTTAGCAGGATTGGAGCATGCGTGTGTGTGCACGCGCGCACGCTTAGGAGACTGTTTCATTGTTCAGTAAGACAACTGAGAAGCACCGGGAATTTGAATAACATATGTGTGGGATGTTAATGGGAATGAAATGTTCAAAATTTGCATGCTCTCACCCAGGTCAAGGTACAGAATATTACCACCTTGGCGTTCTCCCATGTAACCTTTCCACCTATTTTCATACATCCCCTTTAAGGGGGGTGTAACCAGCCTTAAATTTGCTTTTTCTCTCACTTGTCTTCATATTTAAATGTATTTTTGTATTCCTCATCAATATTATATATCTGTAAATTGTGTATGTCATTCAACCTGTGCCCTGAGCTTCATCTATGGTGTTGTATGAAATTAAAAATTGTTGCTTTTAGCTGCCATATAGTATTCCACATTTATTTTTCCAATAACTTATATATGTATCTTATATATACTTGTACACTTATATACATAGATACGCACACATACATATATATTAAATTTGTGTATATATGTACACACTAAATTCAATTCTGTGAACAAAGCATATCTCTCCATTAAACAAAATATATTTAAATAAAATTTTATGAATCTCACCATGAAGCTCTTATACAGTGGAACCTCAGTTCTTGAACTTCATTCATTCATTCCAGAAAATTGAGAAGCGATTTGTTCGAAAACCAAATAGCCTTCGTTTGTTGCCTGACATGTGTGACTGATCACACAGGTGTCAGCAGGAAAGAGGTACTGGGAGGAGAACCGAGAGCTGGAGTTTTGTTACACAACTGGGATGTTTCATCTGTGAACAACTTGGTCAAGAACCTAACTGTTTGAGAACCAAGATATTCGAGAACGGAGGTTTGGCCTCATATATTTTGATAGATTTATTCCTAGGAAATTTATATTTTTGATGCTATTATATTTTGAATATTTTTTAAAAAGTGAATTAGAGGAACAATTAGTCTTTTTGTATTTAATGTTATTGCTGACAAATTCGGACTAGTAATATCAGACAAGATAAGATGATAATAGTCTACATTTAATCAATTATTTTATCTACATCTGAACACTACCAGGACCCTTAGATCTATGGATCTCCAATCACCAGCCTACAGACCCTCCAGCTCCCAAATTATCTGTCTCTTTCCCTAAAAAGCAAAAGTTCTTGAAAAAATGGTCCAAGTTCATTGTCCAATTTTGTTACTTCCCACCTCTCAACCAACTCCCATCTGGCTTGCCTCTCATTCTTCCATGGATTAAAACTTCATCTAGTCACCGTTGACCTCCATGGCACTGAATCCAAAAAATACTGTTTGTGGCATGTGTCACAGGTCTATTTTTCTCCTCACTGCAAGAGGTCATTACTCAGCACCTGATGATTTATCCACCTAATTACCCTTTTCTTTGCACATCATTCCTTTTCCTTGCATCTCAGACCTTCTATTTGTAACTACTTTCTCTCTGCCTGGGGTACGCCATTTAGAAATTCCTTGAATGTGGGTTGGTGGCAGACTCTCTCAATTTTTATTTGTCTGAAAATGTCTTTATATATAATTCTTGAAATATATTTTGTTGAGTGTAGAACTCGAGATGTATACTTATTTTTTTTCCCAATGTATTGAAGCTACAATTCTACATCTTTTTCCTTCTGTTGTTTTTGGGCTGTCATTTCACAGACTGACTGTCATTTCGTTTTATGGGAACTGACTTTTCTCCCTGGCGCCTTCTACACTTCTTTTGGCCTTTGGTGTTGTGTACTTTCCTCATGATGTCTCTAAGTGTGGGCTTCTTTATATTCATTCTGTTTTGGACTTTTAGTCCCGTTGGATAAGAAGATGGAGTAGGATCAGTTATGGAAAATTCCCAGCCATTATCTATTCAGTTGTGGCTTGTTCTCTGGATTTATTCATCTTCCTTTGGGGACTGTCTGAACTCCTGTCTCCTCCCATTTTCTCCTCTTTGACTCTGTCATCTTGTGCTGCATTATAGACCTTTTTTAGATCTTCCTGTTAATTTGCTCTTCAGCATTATTTAAGCTCTCTTGAAATTTTTTTTATCAAGTTTTAATTTTAGTAATTATATGTTCTTTCTTGAAGTTCTCCTGCTTTCTTCATCTATTTTCCATCATTTTAAAGGCTCTTTCTCCTCATTCATATCTTTAAAACCTTTCACTTTACTTTGTTGAACATATGCAGAATGCTAAATTTATAATTTGTTCAACGACACAAATGGCTGGTTGTCTTGGGGGTTGTTCATGGTAACTTATTTCCTTGTTCTTATTAGGAATTTTATTAAATCATGAATACCAATTCCTTGGAATTTCTTTTTTTTAACTTGACATTTTTATTTAATTTTTGAACACATAATACATTTACATAGTTTGGTGATAAAATACTATAAAGAATTCAGTGGTAACTCTCACACCAATTTCTCTCTATTTAGTTAGCCTTCCAAATTATTTTAAAGGTATATTTCTATAGAGTTTCTTTTTTATTTTTATTTAATTATTGTTCACGTACAGTTTTCTGTCTTTTACTCCCATCCCAGCCCACCGCCCCAGCCCTCCCCATCTCCCTCCCATTTCCACCCCCCTAGTTTTTGCCCATGGGTCCTTTACACTTGTTCCTGTAAACCCTTCCCCTTTCCCCCTGAAATTCCTTTTAAGTAAATTCTTTGATAACTAGTTTGAAAGTGGATTTCTCTGGGGATGATTTTTCATTGTAAACTGGGAATACCACCAAGAACCATTACACAGAGAGAGTCCCTCAACTTCATTTTGGAATCACTTCAATTTGGAATCACTCTGAACTGAACTCTGGATTTAAGTTTCTTCATATTTTCAAGGTAGAATAATTTTGGTTATAACCCATGTAAGGCATGAAATAGCTACAAATTTTGAAAGGAGTTTATTTTTTTCTTCTCTCCAAGCACAAATATCCAAGACAATTTCCCTTGCTGTTCCTTGGGCATCAGGGAAGAATGTATTTATTCACAGCTCACCATAGCACAGATGATGCCTTTAGGGCAATAGAGAGAGACAGACAGAGAGAGAGACACACACACACACAGAGACACACGGAGAGAGATAATCTGGTCTTTGCATCTTCTTTTCTATAGCTTGATGAGGCTTGAATGCTGAAGCTCAAGTTAACCTGGGATCAGCCTTATATCATGCTATTCTTAGTTATTTGTGTTTGAAAATGTTATTTCCTGACAAATTATAGATGTGTTCAAAAAGATACTTTAAAAAATGCCTAGCATTCTAAGTTGTTGTTAAAAGAAAGGTCTATCAGGTTCACTAGTCATCTATATGGAGGCAGGATTTCCAGAATCCATTTTTCAGAAAGGACGCTCCCTGCATCTAACATCTTCTAGATACTTGCACAATTCTTGGCATGTCTTTGCAGTACATTTATGATTATTTGTTGTTGTTTTATTGTTTTTGATTTGTCTTATTAGTTACCAGATGTGAAGTTAAAATTTCCTTGGAAATTTGAATAAATGCTTTATTTTGGTATCTCGCTTGAAGTCTTTTGGGATTATATTATATCAAAAGACAATATTAGTGTTGTGGAAAGGTTGGAGGGAGGAAAAATTAGCTTGAGAATATACAAGATGACTACCTGGAGTGCCATGAAGTAAGGATGTGCTCAAAAAAAAAAAAATCTGCAATGGTAGGGATGTCAAAGGTACACAGAAACCAAGTGAAGGAGGCCCCGATGGGCAACACTGCAACAATTTGAGAAGAAAGAAAGAAAGAAGAAAGAAAGAAAGAGTTGGATTATAACCCAAAGTATAAAATGAATATCCATGTGTCCACACTAATATTAAAAAACTGCCAAAGAGGCAAATAAATGGGGGAGTGGACAACCCAATTCTAAATAATCTATGTAGATACTGCCTCTTCCGGGAGGTGGAGCACAACTTTCTACTCCTAAGTGTGGGCTACACACAGTGACTTTTTTCAGAAGAGTATAGTATGAGAGGAGAGGAGGCGGGAAAAACTTGCCAGTGCAGACACCTGGCAAACACCATCCCAGCTGGGTGATCCAGGGGGACATCAATAGTGATAAAGCATGTGTATGCTTTGTGCCCTGGATATGATGTGATGAGAACGGCATTTCAATTCTGTGGTCTTCCTCCCAAACTCCTCAGCAAATCTCTCTGGATACTTCACAACAAGCTCAAATAACACAATGACATCATCCCCTGAAATAAAATCACCTTTGCTGTAAGTCATCACCCAAAATTCCTGCCTTCCCAGTTTTGTATTTTGAAGATTCTTACCTCTCTAACTTTATATTTTGCTCAAGTATCAGACCACAGCTCCCTCTCTCTTCACAGAAAAAATTGACGCCATTACATGGGGGGATTCCTTCAACTTCATTCACCAAAACTCTCCCTCTGACCTCATCTGTATCATTACTTTTACTTCTTGCATGTTGTACTCCATCCATCCATCCATCCATCCACCCACCCACCCAATTCCTCCAACAGTGCTTTAGAGCTGAACACTTTCCATCTTAAATTGCTAAGTACCCTGTCTCTTTTCTGTATGGTCAAAAATTTTCTTTCATGAGGACACATAAATTGTTGAGGTGCCACACATTAACACACACACACACACACACACACACACACACACACACACACCTCCAGTTCCCAAATTATCTGTCTCTTTCCCTAAAAAGAAAACTTCTTGAAAAAGTGGTCTAAATTCACTATCTAATTTTATTACTTCCCACCTCTCAACCAACTCCCATCTGGCTTGCTTCTCATTCTTCCATGGATTAAAACTTCTCCATCTAGTCACCATGGCCCTCCATATCACTGAATCCAAAGGCATTTCTCAATGCTCATCTCACATAATCTATCAGAAACATTTAAAACCATTGTCAACCTTGAATATGCAATACAGTGTACAGATGATGTGTTTGTGTGCCTGAACCTTGTATAATTTTGCTAACCAGTGTCACCCCAATAAATTCAATAAAAAGGGGAAAACTAAGACTACAGTCAATGTTCTCCAGGAAAACAAATCTGCTGTCTATGGAATCTTACATCAAAAAGAGGCAGTTAGGACAACTTTGTCTTCCTGCAAAATGGTGGCATCCTCGTATAAAGTTAAGGCTCTCTTCTCCTTAGTACTCATTTACATATTTTAAACCATTTAATTTTCCTTCTTGTTTTGTATTCCTGGAAAACTCAAGAAGAGTTTCTGTTTAGTGACCACAAGCTCCAATTCTGGGGGCCGTGGTCTACCAGGCACTTCTCTGAGCATCATTTAAAGGGCCACCTTCTCCACATACACTGTCTGATCTTTTCTCTATTTGTCATGCCTTGCAGGGTCCCCAGGCTTCTTTCTGTGTCCCAGTAGGTCTTCTCCACTGCACTGTGCTCTGGAGTACCTTTGTCCCAAGAATCCTCCCCTCTAAGGGATGTTGCATAGAGTACCCAAAGTTTTGCCAGTTGGATTCTTGTACTAAAGTCCCTAGTTACCCTTCCTGATCTAGACACAATATGGCCTGATTTTTCTCTCTAGCTTTAATATCAGTTATGTAGAGGGTATACTCTCTTTTTATTTTCTATATCTGTCTATTAGCTTGGCCTCTATGTATTCTACTTTTTTCTCAAGTAAAATTCTCTTCCTCATGTAAATCATTAGGTCTTCCTTTCCCTCCTTTCCTTCTTGTTTCCTTCCTCCCTTTTTTATCCTCCCTCCTTTTCTCCCTCCTTCCCTCCCTTCTTTGCTTCTTCTTCTTACATATCCTTACCATTCCTTTTCTGAGAGAAAGACTAAAAATCCTGAGTCAAATACTGATCCTCTTCTTCCCCGAATCTCTGGTTCCTAGGGCCAGAGTGTTCCGGTGTACACATTTTAAATTTCCTTCTTAGTTATTGAGTCTATAATAATTACACAGATTTCTATCCTCTACATAACCCCAAAATATAATGCATACATTTGATAAAAAAGACACTTGTCTCTTTTAAACAGTTCGCTGATGAACTCCATTTTCTTACTTGGTTAGACCCACAATCTAGACTAGCCTTTTTGCAATGAATAACCTTACACTAGCTTGAGAACACGTGTTGAGGGGTGGGAGCCTATGGACAATAAAATGAATTCAAGAGCTGCCAAATGCCACCAACCATATGAATGCTCGAGAGCAGCCATTTAAAGGTCCCAAAGATCAAACACTGGTATCCTGAAATTATTACGGAATTTAGGTGTCCTCTTGCCCCTCCAGGTATCAAGATCCGCTAATCGAATGACAGCTTGCAACCTAAGATGTGGCCCCCATATGAACCACCTTGGCCTCCAGGAGCCCAAGCAAGCTGCTGCAGTCAAAGTCACGCAGGCTGCGGTGCTACCACCGTCTACATCAAGTGAAACAGCTTTGATATCCCCGTTGGATATTTTGGCCCCAAAATGTTAGTGCCTGACTCTATACTCGGTGGACTCCATGTAGTAAGACAATGAGTTTGCATAGGAGGTGCCGATAACCGTCTTCTCCCCGCAGGGTTTCAGCAGATGAAGGACATGCACAGGAAGGCAAGGAGAAATGAGTGCAGATGCTATTTCTTGTATGAAATCAGTTACTGCCAACAGGACTGGAAAAAATGCGCTTTAGCCAAGACATCAACTGGATACTCAGATTAACCGCTCCTTCTTGGAAGTGTGGAAATAAACAAAGACAAAACAAACTCGAACAAGGGAAGACTATTTATTCAGAGCTTGCTACAACAAGGGAGTCAGCACCATCGTTTGCACTTGGCAGAGACTCACAGGCAGTCAGAAGAGTGGGAAAGCACCAGAGTGGGGAAAAGGGAAGGCTGTCCTGATTGGAGGCTGTTGGCGCGGGAAAGCCGCGGACAGGCTAATGAGAAGCCGGGCTTCCTATGTAATTGGTTATGGGTACATAGTTAGCTTTCTCTGGTTGGTCCTAAGTTGGCAGAGAGGACAAAAAATAGGGAAGCCGTCAGTTATGAATCGAGCTCTGGCCATTTAGGGCCAATCATTACAGGGGTTTTTGTTTGGCTTCCTGGATTGTTATTAGAGATAATGGCCTGACTTCCTACAAGTCTGACCAATAGCACGCCGGGTTCCTGGCTGGTTTCTGTAGATAAAGGGGTTGGTTTTCAGGGAAGGGTGATACAAGTTGCGGGTCCGAGTTCTATTTTTATACATGGTATGAGCATTGCCTATATGTATATTCAGTCTCCCTGAAGCAGCGGAAGGACAGAAAGAAGAAAATGGCCTCTATTGTTATCTCACATTCCCAGAGAAGGTGCAGTTTTTAAGAGCAGGGGCTTGAATTTGAGGATTTAGGTACATAGATAGGTGGGTTCCCCTTGCCCTCCACTCTTCAATATTCTTGAAAATTCCCATTGAGGATTTGTCCCCAAAGCGATCAAGAAAAGTATAAAAGCAAATAACTGCAAACTGAGCTTGAATTAAAACGTATGAGGCACAGAGAGGATTTCTACATGAAATAATTTTCCCTGTGAAAACACCAGTGACACATTATGTTGTCACGCCTGGTGACAGGGTGGGGAAGGTGTGGTGTGTGCATGAGTGTGCCTGACAAGGAGAGGGAGGCACAGAGCAAAAGCAGAGAGATCCCAAGTGATGTGGTTTGAATCCTCAGGGCTGCGTGTGATTCAGAGAAAGGTGGAGAACATGGTTGTTAATTATTTACCTTTGAAATATTGGTTCTGATGCAGATACAACAGCCACGCCAGCGATGCCCAAGTGAAACCTCTTAGCCTTGCTACTTGATTTGTGTTTCTGATCATTCTGTTGATGGGCTGGCTTTAGCAGAGTGTGCCCTGGTTAATATTCATCATGATTGATTTTACAATCTGACCTCAGTCTCGGCAGACTGATGGCAGTGAAAATGAAAAGTATTTAGGAGACCAGCCAAAATATCTAAACTCTGCCTATGAAAAATGGAAGCCCAAATCCCTGATATCCATTCTAATTTGCCTGGTTTACCTGGTGTTAATTGTTTCCTGGCCTTACCCCTTCGAATGGACCTTGAAATTTTATATCCTGTTCGCTTGGAGGTTCAGTGTTTTAACCCTTTCCACAGTACGGAAGTGGATGCATTTTCATTATCTTCTTCGGGCTTTACTAAAGACAGCTCAATTAACCTCTGGCATCTAACCATTTTCTTGAATTTCCTCCTCTACTGGACTTTGGGTGGTGAGACCAGGAAATTATCACGAATGATTTATTTCCTAAGCCAGATGAAGCAATGGAAGTTTGTACGATAGTTTTCTTTAAGCTGATTTTGAAGGGCAAATTATTTTTTCCCTTTGTTAATGTGCTTCTCATCCTCCATTGCTATACACCACCTAACACGCGTTTCCCATTTATCTTGCTTCTCTATAGAAAACTACTGTGCAGATTGAAAAAATAGAAAAGCAAGCAAGCAAATTGGCCTTAGGGCCTTCGGACCACCCTTTTAAGAAGACGGTCTGTTTCCCCAGAGTGTTTTGAAGCAGCACTACTGCCCTCCCTTGCATTTAATGAGACCTGTGGGCAAACACATGATTCAGTGGAAACTAAGAGGCAGAGTTTAAATACGCTCTGATGACAGCTGGCTTACTTGTGCAAGCTGTTGCAAAAGAACTTTACTAATGGTTCAAGCAGATGGACAGAAGGTAGAAAGCTAAATGTTAGAATGTGTGAGAGGCCAAAGGTCAAGGTGAATGAGCCTGGTGATTTCCTGAGGTCTGTGGGTGTTTTGTGTTGCAGCCTAAATTGAGGGTTGTTTTTAATTTGATGCATTTTTCTAAACTTTAAGTAGGTTCATTAAACCAAAAAAAAAAAAAAAAAAAAAATCTCAGCTTCATTTAGTTCCCAATTAAATTTGGGGTTTTAACTTCCAAGATAATATAGCATTTACTTGTAAAATATAGGCATTTATAATACATTTTTAAGGGTAAGCTCAAAATGGTTTATTGAACAATATTTTTTTAACAAACATGATCCTTTGAGTTTTTTAATATCAACAATGCCCATATACTATATTCTTTAGCCCCCTTTTTAAATTTAAAAACAATTTTACTCCTGAGGCAGGGGAATTACAAAATAGTTTAAATATATTGTATAAAGAATAACTACCATTTGCTTTCTTTATATTCTAGAAAATCCTACTTTCCAGATATTTGCTGAGATTTAGGTTAAAAATCCGATGTCATTTTCCTATTTCTTATGATTTTGTAACTATTGCATCTTTCAGGTTTAATCAAGTTTTATTGAAGCCAAGACATGAACTAACCTTTAGTTTGACAATCAAGTCCTTTAAAGGAGATCATAAATTTAAAAGGGAGATTGTTTTTGTTCCAAAAAAAGAGATTATTTTGAAAGCTAAAATATATATGCTGCTTAAGGAAAGAAACAAAGTAAAGCATTGTTGCCCAAGGTCCATTCGTCCTCCGTTCCCCGGTTCAAGGGGCCAGGCAGGCCCCTGCAGCGGAGAGGGGTCTGCAGGCGCCTTCCAGATGCCCGGGCACCATGCCTTTCTTCCAACAGGGATGTCGTTGGCACTGGCAGTTGCCTTGGGGTCAGTTATATATTTTAATGAAAAATAAAATTTTAATTATATGAAAGAAAAATCTCAGGGTGTATAAAATATTAATGCAGCTGTCAGACATAGTGTTTATCATCTTGATTTCCAAACCCTTTCAGACCAAAATTCCTTTGGGAGTCCTAAAAAATTGCCAGGTCTGGCCATTTCCAAATTACCCCAAATCACAATTAGCAACTCTTTATTTTTAGTTTAAATATATATATATATACACACACACACACACGTAGGTGCTGTTTGTGTTGCCATTTTAGGAACAATTCACAGTTACATCTTAAAAATGACGGCCCAGGTAGAGGTAGAGGGATTTAAAACCAAACACATTCAAAATTCAAAGTAACGTTCTTCTCTTAGGTGGTTGATTTCTCTTATACTTTGGTTTCTGGTGATCTACTGGGCTGAAGTCCTGGAAGATTATAATTCATTATCAAGAGGGTTCTTTAGATGATGGGAAAGTCCCCCACCCTCTACAAATACCTAGAAAAACAAAACATAACACTGAAGAGTAGGAAGGAATAAATAAAGGACTTACTTCTTCATATGTAACTGTTTCATGTTTCCAGCAAAAGACTTTGCCTAGAAAAACGTTAAAACACTGTATTTAGTAAGTGATATAAATACAGAGAAAAGTGTCCTCAAATGGCCTTCACCTAACCAACCATTCTTAGAAACAAAAAGTTCCAATTTTTGCTGATAAGAAACTTGATTGGGGAGTTCAGAAATAAAAGAAAAAAAAACCTCAACTTAATTATGTAAACTGGAGGTATTTTTAATATAATTAAAATATATTTTAATATATAATATAAATGTATGATTTAAATTGTTGTCCAGTTATTCTGAGTGGATTTTTATAATTTTCAGTTGTTTCCTTTGAATGCTTTTTGAAAAGATGTGTCCAGAAAATTCTCCTTTTCAACTAACAATGTACCTGTGAGGAAGGGCAGCCTGGTGTAGTAAAGAGAAGCGTGGGCTTGGCTCCGGGCATATGTGGCTCCACTTACCCCATTGATTAACTGGCTTTGAGATGCTGGGCAAATTCCTTAACCCCTCAGAGTCTTTGTTCACTTATTTATAAAGTGGGGAAGTTGTGAGTTATAAGTGCAGATAATTCATGCAAATTATCAAGATCTGTTCAGCGCATATTAATTTCCCTCCTCTTTAATCACTTGAAGAAACATTTATGCAAGCACTATGCTGAGTGCTTTACATGTTGCTGTTTTGTTTATCTCAACACAAAAGCAAAAGCTCATGAGGAAGTTTTTCCAATCATTGTGGCTCCACACCGAGGAAACTGAAGCATGGAAACAGCTAGCAAGTGGCTTTCACCTGGATGTGCTGGAGTCTAAAGCTTATACTCATCACCACTGAATATGCTGTGGACAGACGTGGCTCTATGAACATAGAGAGGAAACTGATCAGTAACAGGGGATCAAGGAGTAAGGGACCAGAGACGTTTTTAATACACGTATACTGAGCTCTGAGAATGACAATGGGAAAAATATATTGTAAATGTTGGCCATACGACATGGACACGAAACAGAAAAAGTTACACGCACACACAAAGGAGTGAATAGGGCCAAACTGGCAGAATTTATGTTGGTTAATTCTCTATAATGAGGTTATTGCGGTGTTAGCATGCTGGCATCTTTAAGCATATTCCTCCAGGCCACACCGTATTAGTCAGAGGAGATAGGTTAGGGTGCAATAACAAATAGCACCTAAATCTCAGTTGCTTAACACAACAAAAGATTTATTTTATGTTTGTACTAAGTCTGTTGTAAGTCTGATTGCCTCACCAGGGTATTTACTGGGTCACTGAGCAGTGTCATTGGCAGTGGGAGTGATGTGCGGGTGTGACAGCACCAGGGCACACGTGTCCTCTTCCACAACGTGAACTTTCAGAGTTCTGGCCCTAGATATTTGAACAATAGTGGCTCACATGACAGCATAAGCAAACAATTCCCCTGGAAGCAAACCACACTGCAATAATCCAGAAGGCAAACACCATCTTATGATCACTGTACACAATAAAACATTTTTGGTAAAAAACAAAACAAAACAATGACATAGAAATGTTTGTTGGTCTGGATTTTTAAGACAATTGCTAATTGTGGTGATCCTGAGGATATTATTCTAGTAATTCTTCAGAAAGCAGAATTTACTTCTAAGTTATAAATATGGTGAAATTATATGCAGAGAGGAAGATAGTGAACACTTCCTAGTGGTCAAAACCAATTGTTTTCCTTGGCTTCAAATTTTTGTTTTGACAGGTATAGCATTGCCTTTATTAAAAGGAGTAAGTGGACCACAAAAATAATTATTTCAAAAACTGTCAGCCAAGCAAACTTATTGAGCACTCAATAGCTATGACCAAAATTGTATAAAGAAATAGACAAGAAATAAATCAATTAAGTGAACAGCCAACAAACACTTATGGCTTTTACTTTTGTCCTTTAATTTGTTGGTATCTAAGTCTGCACAACACAAGATTTGTCCTGTTCTTGTGGTTTCATATCCAACATGCCTTCATCCTAATACTCACATCTATGAGGTGTTCCAGGAAAAAAACTGTTCTGTCATCAGAAAGATTTGGGAACTCTAATTTCCTGATTCGGTTGTTCGTTGTGGAGCTCTGAGTCAGTATTGCAAAATGTTCCTCAAGTGGTTTAGCTATGCACTAGCGTTGGAAATCATGAATTTAGAGTGCTTCGGAGCAGCTGGCACTTGAAGCCTCAGAGAGATGCACAGACTTCACCGCAACACTTCATGACAGCTCTTGCACAACCGGAAGGCTTTTAGGCAGCCCGAGTCATCAGGTTACACCCTCTCCATGGCTTCCAGTACTTGTTTGCCCTGCAGGATGCGTGAGATCAACCTCTGCCTGCACTGACTCCAATTTGCATCCTTGGCACATCCATTTTCTCACAGCACAGCCTTTGGCAAATATTTAATTCTCAGCTCCAATGGCCTACTCCAAGAAAGGAGCTAATTTTGTCTGCTTTGTAGCACGAGGGAGACTATTCATAAGAAAGCAATCCATTCATGAACAAAGCAACCTATGTTCAACAGCTAACGTGGTAGGTGCTCCATTTCCACCTGACTCAGAGTAAAAGCCAAAAAGGCTTTTGTAGCCTCTGTCCCCGCTTCCATTCCCCTGGCCTCCTCTATTCTTCTTTTTGCTGGCTTTACATTGGCCTCTCTATTGGCCCTCGAACCCTCCAGAACACTCACCTCGGCTTCCCGTGTCTCCAACAGAGTTACCTGCAGGCTTCCTCTCTCATTTTTACTGGAAGTTGGAACTGTGGTGGAAAGAAGGAGACGGAATTACTGAAAGAACATGTACGAATGGCCCACGGACATGGACAATGGTGTGGGGGGGAGTGGGGGTGGGTTGGGTGGAGGGGGGCAAAGGGGCCAAAACTGGGGCAACGGTAATAGAACAACAATGAAAAAAGGAAAAAGAAGGAACTTTTCCCTTCGCTCTCTGTTCCCCTTTTCTGCACCTACCACCATCCCCAGGCTATGCATTTTATTGCTTTAGGTTACTTATTGTTTCTTTCTCTTGCCAGGAGAATATAAGCCCAGAGGGCAGAGGTTTTTGTTTGTTTGTTTTGTGATTACTTCCTAATTTCTAACCACGCTCATAGTGCCTGGCAGGCTGTAGATGTTCAGTAAATGTTTATTGAATGAATTATTGTGAACAATGGTAGGCCCACCCTTGGGCTATACCTGAGGACAGGAGCATCATTAGGACAGAGAAATACTGGGCCAGGCCTAAGTCCAGTCTGGCTTTCAGATTGCCCTGGCTTCTGACTTGAATATTCTTTGGGGTGGACAAAATCACCACACTGTCCCTGTGAACACTCTGGTCTCCTAAGCGATGTTTAGTGGTGGATGACTCAGGGTTGTTCAAGACACCCCTTTCTTCAATGTCTCTCCACCTAGAACCGGGCACCATTTGACATTGTTAAGTACAGAGACGTCCCAGGACGTCTGTTTGGTGATGTCTGGCGATCGGTGGTATCAGATAGATAATCTTGCTGCATACCTCGTACTGGTAAAATTTTAGATGTTTTTCCCGAAATTCACCCTCGTCGACTTTCTGGGCCTCCCAGGGCCCTCCCTACCTCTCTGCGCGGCCAGAGCAAACGTGTGCGTCATGCGTGCGCGCGCACACACTCACGCACGCACACTCACGCACGCACACTCACGCACCCCTATCTTCTCAGGCCCCCAAACCTGGCTTTAAAAAATGTTTTCCAAATGTAGTTAAAAGAAAGTTGGGCATTATCATTTATGGCAGAAACGTCAATTTTGTGAAAAAAGTGTCAGTTTTACCAGATGCTTCTGGTCTTGGCCGCCTAATCCATTTGCTCTCTCAACAGCTGCAAGCCCTTTGTCAGACCCCACACCTCCTCCCACGTGCTGTGTCTATCAGTCGGAATCCAATTGGTGCCTGCTGCAGGCACTAAATTTCAGGCAAATAAAATAGCAGGGGTGAATCATGAACAAGACCCGTAAAAAATACCCTTCTTTTATGCCTCTAAATCATAGTATCACAATTACACTCCTAAACGCTCAGAAAGCTGAGTCAGTGATTGGAAGGCGATTTGCTTTCAGTTAGAGAGTTCCAGGCTGTTTTCGAAAAAAAGCAGCGAACTGGGTTATGGAAGGTATATCGCTACAGATTGCGCCACGCACAATTGGATTAACGGCATTATTTATACTTAACCCTCACGCACTCCGTGCGCAGGAGATCGGAGCTCGTTTTACAGATGAGGAAACAGGCTCAGAGAAGGCAACCGAGTTACCCAGAGTCACGTACTAATGAGAGGAAGACTCCAGCTCTGTACCAAGGCTGACCGATTCGCAAGTCTGCACTTGCTCCGTTCTGCTCCTTGCCTGGCCTAAGACCTGAAGCACGTGAAAAGCACGCCGGTCCTGGCCCGGATCCCTCCTTCCCTTGAATTTCAAACCCTGAACTTAAACGATCCAAATAAATTGTCATTGACAGTAGCCAGCACAGAAGTTTTGTCACGGATAAGAGAGCCTCATGTTTGCAAACACTGTGCCTTGAGAATTTTTGAATTCCCAAGCAAGAGTGCGTTGTGATACAACCCTTCCTTTCCCCACGAGGGCTGCACAGCTCTACTGAAACGGGCTGGACCAAGGTCAGGAAGGTGGGCCACGGGGGCGTGACTGGCTCCTGCGAGCTAGCCAGAGTAGTCACATCCAAGCCTAGAATAGCTGCTCACTATTACATTGTGAATAATTAGGATTGATCATGAGCAGCCGTTAAATCCAACAGCCTGTAACCCTGGATCAGAACGCGGTCAGGTCTTCTCCTTAGAACGCCAGTCTTGAGGTTAATACGAGACAATGGTTAAAAGCAAGGGGCTCTGGAGACCCATTTCCCAGGCTTGAATCCTTGCCTCTGACACGTACTAGCTGTATGGTCTTTATTTTCCCTCTCTGTACCTCACTCTCCTTCATTTTAAAATGATGATGGGATTTGTGTGGGCAACACATGAAATCTTGGGTGTCAAATACTTAGTAAGATCTCAAGTGTTAGCAATTGTTATTACATATCACTATATAAGTTTTCTTAGCAAGGTTCATTTATTTATGGTCCCATTGAATCCTATCCTTAGTCTCTGTTTTACTACTCACTCTTTTTAACAGAACTGAGACTGTACAACTTCATCCATTTTCAGATTTCAGATGTACTCTCCAAAAGAGGAGGCATTTCCACTGACGAAGAAAAATCATGGCTTAATTCTGGCAGCGAGAATTGGATGAATACAAAGCCTCCAACATGATTGTTTTTAAAGGGACAAGCCTCAGCTTGCGTGTGCAAGTTCTGTAACATTGGTTTCAAAAGCAGTTCTGTTACTTTATAGTCATACCTCATAAAGGGTGATATCTTTGACTTATTTCATGAGATTTCCAACTGCATTTGCAATTTCATGAGCATATCGGGATCTGTCCAAGATGTCATGTGCTGTTCTGAATTAAACACAAGCTCCAAAGCCTTTGAAGTTCCCTGCATCTGCAATTGCTATCAGAGACTCCAGGAGCTGAATCTAGCCCTTACATTTGATACCAGCTGAAAGAGACCAATATTCTCTGACCAACCATCCTTCTCTAAGCGGCTTACACTCAACAGGATTTAAACTTCTGAGACAGTTTTAAACTTCCTCCACCCTTAGTTTCCTTTAGCACACAAGTGAAAGAATCAGGCAAAGACAGGTGGTTAAATTTATTTTTTTCATACAGAGGTATGTCTTAGTATCATGTTTTCATGGCAATTAATAACTAAGGCTTCATAAAACCTATGCAAAAGCTTGCCACTCTCTAGAATACTTACTAGTATTCCTTCCTTACACACACAGTGTTCCTTTACACAAACAACACTACTAAGAAATACTGAAGAGCATTCCCTTATTCATAATTGCAGGCATTTTTGCAGTTAAAAAACGTTCACTGGCACGGCTGGTCTTCCTTTGTCCACAAGGTTCTCTGGCCTCCAAAGGGGGAGCTGAAGGGACACAGAGGTGACAGCTGCTGCTGCATTTTGGTTCCTTGGTTACATTGTGTAAAACTGTAGAAGAAGAAATTTGCTGTTGACATTTTCTGGTTTCCTGTTTTAACTCCTTTCTCTACCTTTTGGCATCTCCTCCTCTGGCCCTTTTCTTGTAAAGTTTCTTTCTCTCTCCTTGTCCTCGACACGATCTCTCTGTTTCTTTTGCCTCCCCTAAGGTAGGAGATTTAGTCATCCTGGTATTTGCCCCAGTGCCTACCTAGAACAGTGTCCTCAAAACTCCTGGGTGTGCAATAATTATTTCTCCAAT
This sequence comes from Anoura caudifer, assembly GCA_004027475.1. NCBI lineage: Eukaryota > Metazoa > Chordata > Mammalia > Chiroptera > Phyllostomidae > Anoura > Anoura caudifer. The sequence continues at coordinate 10,594 of PVKU01013016.1, read as the reverse complement.
TAAATTTAAACTATTTCTCAGTATGCTGCTACTCACCAACGTTAGCTAAGTGTGCTAGCGCTTTATGGTGGTGGGTGGGGGGGTAGTTCACGGACTCCACAAACTCTTTAGGAATACTTTAATCTGAACCGAGAATTATTAAAGACAAAACGTGTAACAAGAAGGGATGGCTGTGTCAGTGGAACGTCAGGCCCGGCGGTGGGCCAGTGAGGAGAAAACCCTAAAGTCTGGATGGAGCCGTCCTCTCTTAAAATCTCTCAGTTATCTCACGAGTATGTAGCAATATGAGAGGTTGTGCATGAGAGAGAAAAAGGGGGGGGGGGTGTATAAATGCATCTTTTACTGACAAAAAAGCATTTCCATTTTCGAGGTCTTAAAAAACTTATATACTTCCAGGAACTACATTTTATTGGCTGGAACAAAACCATTGAATCCAAATTTTAGCTTTCTGCATAGTTTAAGTATGAAAAAAAATGTTGAAATAACCTAATTTTTGTATGGAAGCTATGGAAGTTGAGACTCTATGAAGAATGCTGTTATGGCCTTTTAAAAATATCTTATTTTGTTTGAAGACAGAATTATAACCATTAAAATATGAATTCTATTGACTTTTCCTTAATGTTATTTTGCATGAGGAATATGACTGCACCTTTCATGTATAACAGAAAGGAAATGCAAGTGTTTTCTAGCATATTGACAAAATATGGTTGTTAAATTTCAGTGTGCACCATTAACATGAATAAGAAAGATCCAGAAAGAATAAGACCTTATTTCAAAATGGTATTTTAGCACATTATTTATACAGAAGGTTTTCCAAAGTAACTCCGTTAAGAGAATGATTTCATTCTGTCTCACTTTCAATAACAAAACTACAAAAAAGTGTCCACATTGTACCATATAATGTGCTTCCATTAGAGCCTTATTTTCCTGTCAATATTTTTACTTAAAGCCTGATCTTTTGATGCAACAGAGGCTTCAAATTAAATAAGAGACATTGGCTTTCGTTTCCTTACTTTAACATGACACATATTTCTAGCTTAAAGCGATTGCCAAGAAAATGCGTAACTCCTCTAAATTGGCTGTTTAAAGTGCCACAGCAGATTTGACTCCTTAATCCCATCCATGGTTAAAGTTCACCTCACAGTGCATTTGAAGTTGGTGCTTCGTGTTTAAGAATGAAAACTGTAAAATTTTAGTGCTTCATGCTTTCTGACTACAAGTTAGTTGCTTTCCTTTAATAGTGGGAGAATTAAGGACATTACAAATCTGCTGTTAGAGCATGTAATTATGGCCCCCCCATCTCTCCTTTTTCTGGAAATGAAAGGAATGTTGAAAGTGTTTCCAGTTTATAATGTAAGAGGTGGCCAAGCATTTACAACTCTATATACTCCTCCAGTCAAATTCTTCCAAACCTCAGACCTGGCCAGCAGGTTTCTCCCAGACGATTTTCATTTTCATAACATTCACATCCAATAAACTGCACAAAACATACTGTGAGAGAAAAAAGGGGGACAGGAAATGGCTCTGTTGCATGGTTATTGCATCCTATTGCCTGTGGGTTGCTTGTTATGAGTTTTAACTATGTAAATATGACGTATATGACATCAGAATTTAATCTTAAAGCTTCTATGTGGGAGATAGAGTGTGACTTTATTGTTAGGGCTAAAATCAACTGGGTGTTGACAGGTCTCAAAAGTCACCGAGTAAAAGCTTAAAAAGAAAAGGCTCAGACTGATAAGCTGTTCTTTGATTGACAACCTCAGGCTTGACTGCCACTATTGAAAACAGTTGGGTAAAACTTTTGTGGGAAAAAAACATGTTATTTCATAAGAAGCTATACTGGGAAATATAGGAAGATTTATAAGCTGATATAGCACAAAACTCAAAGAAAAACAGGTGTGAGGTTCAGAAAATCTGGAACCTGGGAGAAAGGACACTGTCTATGAATGATTTAATTAATATCATAAAAGAATTTTATGCAAAAGAGTGCCGACAAAAGGAGAAAAATAAAACATTGCTGTCCGCTGGCTTTGGCTTTCAACAAATCATTTGTCAACAGCTTGTGGTGAAACAATTTGGGGGCGGGGCATAAACTACACAAGCAAAAGATTACAATGGGAAGTAAATGCAGGGGGAAAATAATATAGTCCTCTTTTCATCTTTCTAATAGAGTAGAACCAATTCTGGCAACTGTAAAATCCATTATGGAAACAATAAAATAAATGCATTCTAAAGTAGCCATCAATGGATGATTGAATTGTTACGATTGTTATACATGCCATATCTTATCAGATATTATCCATAAGGAAGTATTCAATTCCTGTTGTTTTAATTATCCTACTATGTGCATCATAAACTTTAATGGCTTGTTATGGAATGTCACTTGGCTAATGATTTTTCCCTTCAAAACTTGCATCATCACAGTCAGATGGAAAACATATTCTAATGTGGCAAAGTGTTAGGGAAATTTAATACTCTAGGGCTAAATGAAACTGCTATGGTTCATCTCCTGGATAAGAACAACAATTTATGAATGCAATATTCATTTCCTGAGGTGAGCGCAAGCGAAAATTTCATCTGAAACCCAAAACCTGGATGTTTGGCCTCTGGTAGTTTCCTCATTTAACTCATTGATGTCAAATATTAAGGCCACTGTTAGGATCACATCTGGGGAGCGCTCACTTCTTCAACTTTCCTAATTACTTTTACAGGGCACTCCTGGCATAATTGTGTTTGCCAAGACCAGACCACAGAGTCTACATCTTTCACTTTTAATATATTGTTAAAAATCAATTTGTTTTTCCTTGATCATTAAAATTGGTTAACAGTTTGGCATTTTAATTCACAGAGGCATTCATTCCAATCTAAAGTTCTCTAGAATCATGCATAAATTATATGGAAAAACATGAAGTTATAAACTTAGCATGTGTATGTCTCTATGAGTAGAAAATCCAGAGACTGTCATATTTGCAGAAAAAGAAAGAGAACAATTGCCAAGAGCCTTTTTTTCTTCCAAAAGCTAAAGTTCTGCACTATATATTTTAATACATTAAATATAATAAATCTAACTTACAGGGCAGCCTATTTGAGTCTAATCTGTGAATCATAGAGGATACAACTACAGGACAATATTTTGAGCTTTTAATCCAATCTCCTCTCATTAAAAAAATCCACTCCTATTTAAGTACAGAATTCTAAGACACAGGGTAAAATGCTCAGATAAATGTATGAAAAGTTGATTGTCCATCTCAAACTTCTACAGAATCAGGAGCAAGGTTTGCTCAAAGAGTCTGAAGACCTGTCAGTCACCATGGACGTCATAACTGGGGGAAATGAGAAGGCAGCAGAGAGAAAACACATTGCAAGCTTTCAGGCAAAAACCCTTCTTACCTTTCATAACTCACCCTCTAAGAGATAAGCCAAACCCAATACAGAGGTGAAAGATGCGTTGACTCTGTTAATATCAATCATTCTGAGAGTTCAGCTGTGATGGGAAAGGCGCTATTTACTAAAAATAAAATGAGTCTTTGGGGGCATAGAAAGAAACAATGATGATGATGATGATGATGATAATAATAACAATAATAAGAAGAAGCCATTTTTAGATAAGACTGAAAAAAAACAAGGTGTGAGGCAGGCTCTATTAAATAAAATTAGAACCCAAACCAGTCATAGCATTTATGAACGAGGGTCGTATGGAGGCAGCACAGAAGGAGAAAGGTGAACGCGAAAGAGAAAGAAGGAAGAAACCCAGCCTGCAATGGACTGAATGTTTGTGTCTCCCCAAAATTCATACGTTGAAGCCCTAATCCCAGGGCAGTGGTATTTGGAGGCGGGGCCTTTGGAAGGTAATTAAATCATTCCAGTGGGTGCCTCATGAATGAGATTAGCGCCCTTACAAGAAGAGGCTGGAGAGCTAGCTCACTCTCTATCCATTATGTGGAGATACAAGGAGCAGATACAAGAAGTCATCAGCCTGGCACCCTGATCTTGGACTTCCAGACTCCAGAAATATAAGAAAATAAATTTCTGCTGTTCATAAGCCAATCCAGTCTATGGTGCTTTATTAGAGCAGCCTGTACTGAGACACAGCGCCTTTCAGAAGAAGCCTTGTCTGTGATTCTTGGATTAGAATGTATTCCTCACTTATTTTCCCATCTTTTGATACTGACGCTATGCTTGAAATTCTTACAATTCATTGTAAGTCAACACATCTTAAAAATGCTCAGAGTTTACTCACTTACAAGACCTACAAAGAAGAGAAGAACATCTTTCTCTATAAGACAGTCACGGCATACTATTTCAGCTTAGCTGCAGTTTATTTTCAGAAAGAATCCCTTATTATCTTTATTCCCAATGCTGACAGCCTCGCCATCTCTGCATAGTACAAGCAAATCTGATTTCTGGGCCAAGAATGCATGTTCCAGGAGGATGTTCAGCATATATAAGTGCCCTCTTACTTGCCAGACTCTAACTCAGTAGAGAGACGCAGGGCAGGCAGGGGGGAGGTATGGAAAATGACTTGGGTCCGTACTAATGCCTCCCACGCTGCACCAGGTACTTCATAAATACTTGCATTATCTCACTGCATGCGCACCACAGCCCTGCATAGTAGGCATGCAATGAGGCAATGGGTACAGACTCCAAGTGTGTGCTTAGTCCACTTTCTGCTACAAGCTCCCATGAACATCTTCTTCTCGAATATTTTAAAGAATCTTTCTTTGAAATGTTGACTATTCAACTAATGAAGGTTATGAAAGTCAAAAGAAAGCCCCTTTTCTAGCAGGTGATAAGGCGGCAACTCTTCTGCTGAAATGCTACATGAACAATGGTCAGCAATTTCCAGTCAAAGTGGTGGGATAGATGGAAGCTGCACTCACCTCCTCTCACGAGCACATCAAAATTACAGCTAAATTTTATAACAAGCAACCTAGATAACCATCCAAAGGCCAGCTGAACAGAAATCCTTCAACTAAGGACATAAAGAAGAAGCCACGTTGATACTAGTAAGAGGGACAGAGACATGAACAGGCGGGCCCTGCACCCATGCCTGGCAGTTGAGATTCCGGAGAGAGATCTCAGCCACGGAGGTGCTCCCCTGCAGAGCAAGGGTGTCTCAGCCCCGCACTAGGTTCCCCAGCCTGGAACACCAGTGCTGAGAAGCGGAGCCCACATAATGTCTGGCTGTGAAAATCACTGGGGATGCCTTCTGTCCCAGTGAGACAGAAGGATGCTGGAAATCCAGGCTTTCGCTTAAAGGGCCAGTACACAAACTCTTGCTTGCAGGTACCCACCTTGGGGTCCAGCAGAGGGATAGTGGCTTCAGGGGACACCAAAGACAGACAAGAACAGACTGCATTATGTGGCTTTGGGGTGAGAACTGGAGGAACAGCCACCATTGTCCTTATGTTGAACCATCCTCCCGTGTGGCCCATGGTGCCACCTTTCCTGTGTTGAGCCCTTCCCTCACACAGGGCTCACTCTTCTTTTTAACCCTCACCTAAGGACATATTTTTAAAAATTTTTTTAAGAGAAAGAGGAAGTAAGAGAGGAAGGAAGAGAGAGAAACATCAATGAAAAAGAAGAGCATCGATTGGTTGGGTCCCATACACACCTGGATGGAGGACTGCACATGCCCAAATGGGGATCAAACCTGAAACCCAGGCATGTGTCCCGACCAGGAATCAAACCCATAACTGTTCGGTTATGGGATAATGCTCCAACCCACTGAGGCCGGATGACACACAGTCAAATTTTAATTTGCAGGAGCCAGATGAACTCCATTAACTCCACTCTGATGATAACCTAAGACCCTACCCCACAGCCAAGGTCTGCAGGCCCCAGGAAGGTGACAGCTGACCTCAGTGTACCCCGACACTTTTGCTCAGTGACCTCAGGCCTAGCACTGGTGCCAGGTCTTAATCTATAGTAACCTGGCAAATACCACTCATCCTACCATGGTGACTCCTTGAGACCCTGCCTTATGCAACTCGCGTATGGCTAGAGCTTTCTCAACAGCTGAGCTTTATGGGCACCCAATAGGCAGGGACAGGTTTCAAGGCACTCAGGGCTTTTGCTAACCTGCCCCAGGCCTGGTACTGGTGACAGCCAGCCTCAGTTTGCAGCATGGGCCTTCCCATTTGTATCCAGGCCAAACACAGTCAGCTACCAACAGTGGACCACTCTGTAGCTCCTAGCAGGTAATCCCAGGCTGGTCGCAAGCAGCGTCTGACACTGACCTGACCAGAGTCCCTACCAAGAGGCACCAGAACCAGCACACTCAGAGGGCAGTCTCACCACAACAGAGCACCGCCTGATTAGCTGCATAAGCAGCACACCCGAAGGCAGTTCTTGGCGGACCCCAGATCCCTCTGGGGCAAACTCGCTCCCTGGGGTCAGCTTCTGCACAGCAACTCGTACACTGTTGTCAAGGCCGGTTCTCACCATCAGCCATCCTGAGGGTCATTCTCACCCGCTGACGTGCAAACAGCAGCCAAGTTCCACCTGCAATAAATTTCACACACAACCCACATAAGGGGCACTCATGGAGTGATCACCTCAGGTGATCAGGGATATTACATTATGGGGCCCCACAAACACCTACTATATAAAGCCACCCTGCCAAGACTGGGAGACACAGCAGCTCTACCTAACACACAAAAACAAACACAGAGAGGCAGCCAGAATAAGGAGGCAAAGAAATATCCCAAATAAAGAGCAGGAGAAATCTCCAGGAAAAGGACTAAATGAAAGGGAGGCAAGCAATCTATGAGAGACAGAATTTAAAACACTGGTTATAAGGATGCTCAAGGAACTTGAGAGAAGAATATATGGATCTGTGGCAACTTCAACAACGACATAGTAACAGTAAAAAAAGGATACAGAAGAAAAAAGAACCAGAAAGGAATGAAGAATACAGTAACTGAGATGAAAAATATACTGGAAGGAATAAATAGTAGGTTGGATGAAGCAGAGGACTGAGTCATTGATTTGGAAAACAAGGTAGTGGAAAACAATCAGGACAGCAAAAAAAAAAAAGAAAAGAATCTTAAAAATGAGGATAGTTGAAGGGATCTCTGGGGCAACATCAAGTGTACCAACATTCATATCATAGGGTACCAGAAGGAGAACAGAGAGAGCAAAGGATAGAGAAACTATTTTAAGAAATAATGACTGAAAATTTCTTTAACCTGGGGAAGAAAAAGCTGGAGTAGCAATACTTATATTGACAAAAATAGACTTTAAAACAAAGGCTATTGTAGGCTTTGTTTCATAAAAGAAGGGTGCTATGTAATGATAAAGGGATCAATCCAACAAGAGGGTATAAGCCTTGTATACATTTATATACCCAACATTGGAGCACCCAAATAAATAATGCAAATTGCTGTACATAAAGGGAGAGATTGATAGTAATTCAATCTCACAGTAGGGGATTTTAACATCCCATTGACGTCAAAGGGTAGATCTTCCAGACAAAAAATTCAACAAGGGAACCGTGTCCTTAACTGACACACTAGATCAGATATATTTCATTGATATCTTCAGAGCATTTCATCCCAATGCAGCAGAATATGCATTCTTTTCAAGTTCACACGGAACATTTTCTAGAATAGACCACAAGTGTCAGCAAATTTAAGAAGTTTGAAATCATAGCAAGCATCTTCTCTGACCATAACAGTATGAAACTAGAAATCAATTACAAAACAAAACAAAGCAAAAAACCGAAAAATACACAAAGACATGGAGGCCATCACAGCATCATTTACAATAGCAAATATAGATAAAACTTAAGTGCCTGTCAATAGACATGTTGGTAAAGATGATGGAGTACGTATATACAATGGAATATTACTGGGTCATAAAAAGAGTGAAATCTTACAACATAGATGGACCCAGAGGGTATCATGCTAAGTAAAATAAGTCAGACGGAGAAAGGCAAATACCATATGATTTCACTTACGTGTGGAATCTAAAGAACAAAATACACAAACAGACAAAACGGAAGACGCATAGATACGGAGAACATACTGAGGGTAGCCAGATGGGAGGGCGGTTGGGGGACTGGGTGAAAAAGGTAAAAGGACTTAGAAGTACAAATTGGTAGTTACAAAGTAGTCCTGGACGTAAGTACAGCGTAGGGAATAAAGTCAATAATGTTGTAATAACTATGTATAGTGCCAGGTGGGTATTTGAATTATTGAGGAATCACTTCATAAAGTATACAGTTGTCTAATCACTGTACTGTCCACGCGAAACTAATAAAAAAAGTGGCCAGCATATCATAAAGCAAGAGTAAATGAAAGATTTGGATGAGCAAAAAGTGTGTGGGGGATGAAAGGCAGGGGGTGATACAAATTCCACAAGCAGTTGGAACAGGGGTTCTGGGCGGACTGGAGCAGGATTCGGAGTTTGTCAGGGCTTGCCGATCTAGTCACCTTCCCAGAACACTGCTGGCAACGCGGCTCCGGGTGGGCACCCGCCTGGGCAAAACTCAGGGAGACTTTCCTACTTGTGGTCCATGGCCATATGTCTGTGCTCTGTCCGACACCCTTGAGTGAAGGGTGTTTCTAATGCCCCAGGAAGCCCTGGTCTCTTTGGCTGAAGGAGGCCACCAGGTGATAAAGCAAGGAGACACAGATGAAGACAACCAAAAAGCAATCGCACTGGTCCTGGTGACGGAGAAGGTAACGGATGTCCAAGGCAGGTGGCCTTTGTCCGCATGGGTGCTAACTGGAGAAACATTATGTGAGCTGCTAGTTCCCAGAACTTTTGATAAAGAGAACGGTGTTAAAGGGGGCGAATGGGGTGAAATAAGGCGGGTGTAAAAGAACACTACTTTCTCTATATGATCTGTGTGGAAACCCAGGTGTGGGGCAGGAAGTCATTTCCCTGGGAAAAAGCTAACGTTTAAGAGCTAGAGTTGGAGCCCCGGTCAGTTGGATCCCAGAGACTGCGGTCAGCACTAGCAGGTGGCCCTCCTACTCAGCTAGTTATTCAGTGGGCCGCTGTGTCTGAACCTCACCTCAAAATGCTATACTGAGGCTAACAGAGGCTACTGAATTTCTTTAAGTGAAAACTTTAATGGATAATTTAAAACCTCTATTCACTGCGAATGGTGAAATGAATAGTCAGAGAAAATTGAGCAGAAACTGAGCACTGGGTTGGGCTGTTTGGTTTAATTAAAGATGTAGGCATTAACGAAACATTTTCACATGTGCGTGTTGACTGTTTGGTGTCCTAGTGAAAACCGCAACGTCCATAATATTTGAACATAATTATAGAATAAAGAACATGTGTGCATTATCATTGTCCTATTTTTAAAGCAGAGCTGTTGGTTTTCAGGATTGAAGTTTACACAGAATGTTATTTCGCTAAATTGGTAATTAAATTTCCTTGCCGTAGAGAGAATCCTGAATTTCAGTCGTGGGGCAGCTACTCAAATCAGATGCTTTTATGTGTGTGTGTGTGTGTGTGTGTGTGTGTGTGTTGGTGTTGGGGGTTGTCACATAATTGAGGAGAACACTGGAGAGACTGGGTCAGGTGGGCAAGCAGAATGAAACACCAAATCAAAGGCAAGACATCATCTGTGCGCTGTATTGCGTAAAACAAAGAGGTGCTGGATGATATGGCTGTGATGTTATTTGTGGAAATGAAGAGAAAAGGAAACATTTTAGGAATGATGGGGAAAATGGACTGTTTTGTCAAGAAAAGGAAAAAAATAATTATAGAAGTGTGTGTTTTAAATAGTCAGAAAGACAATTATAAGATGAAATATTCAATGAAACTATTAAAATAGCATTATTTTCATAATACATATTGAATTGTATAGGATTTACTAGAAGTTGAATACTAATCTTTTCTTGAGTATGCCATATGTATAAGCTATCAAAAGTATTCTGTAATTATTTAAATATTTTTATTTCTGACGCTTGCAACAAATTAAACCCTAAGCTTTAGTAAAGGTAAATACATTTACCTGTAGAATCCTTATACAGTCTTAATGTTTATCCTTTTAACTTAGGGTCCCTGCCTGGAGAGTATTCATCTTCTTTTTTGTTTGATTGAAAGATTGTAACAACCCCCCTCTGCAATTTACAATAAGATAAAAAATGGCACTTTATTTGCCCATCTGGAGATCACCAAATGTGTAAAGCTTGTCCGTGTGGAGGCCATCTGTTGTGCATGGAGACACACATGGAAACTTAATCCTTGAACTTCTTTTTCAACTTTCTCTTTTGCTTGCTTGAATGGAAGGCAATTCAGAGCAGTCACACGCTGCAGGCTGGGACAGGTTGCTGCCTTTAACGTCACAAACACTTTCATTTTCCCAACTGCAAACATGTCCCCGTAAAGATCGAAGAGTGAAAATTTCTTGGCGCTGCTTTTCCCCAACACCATGACACAAATTGAAAGTCAGAGCTCTCCTTAGCGGGCTGCTGCTTGGGCTGTGCTTGGAAGAAAGGAAGAGCCTTGGGGAATCTAGTCAGGTCCTTTTCTTTGAAGGTATCCATGGCCTTGCTAAGAAATTCTGAATGACCTGAGCATGGAGTAACACTACTTGGCTCAATAATACTTCCTGCCCTCCCCTCCCCTC
>PVKU01013015.1:14195-31669 GCA_004027475.1 Anoura caudifer | reverse complement strand
TAGGTGACTGTCCCCTTATCCCTTGCTGCTTCTAGAATTCTCTCCTTCATTTTAATCTTGGCTAATGTAATTATGATGTGCCTTGGTGTGTTCCTCCTTGGGTCCAACTTCTTTGGGACTCTCTGAGCTTCCTGGACTTCCTGGAAGTCTATTTCCTTTGCCAGATTGGGGAAGTTCTCCTTTATTATTTGTTCAAATATGTTTTCCACTTGTTGCTCTTCCTCTTCCCCTTCTGGTACCCCTATAATTTGGATGTTGGGACGTTTAAAGATGTCCTGGAGGTTCCTAAGCCTCTCCTCATTTTTTTGAATTCTTGTTTCTTCCTTGTTTTCTGTTTGGTTGTTTCTTTCTTCCTTCTGGTCCACTCCATTGGTTTGAGTCCCAGTTTTCCTCTCATCTCTATTGGTTCCCTGTGCGTTTTTCTTCATTTCACTTATTGTAGCCTTCATTTGTCCATCTGATTTGTGAGCAAAATCAACCAATTCTGTGAGCACCCTGATCACCAGTGCTTTGAACTGTGCATCTGATAGGTTGGCTATCTCTTGGTTGCTTAGATGAATTGGCTCTGGGGCTTTGATCTGTTCTCCTGTTTGAGCCATTTTTTTTTTTTGGCCTGGTTTTGGCTGTTATGTAGTAAGGGGCAGAGCCTTAGGTGTTCCCCAGGGCAGGGCAGCCCAGTTGCTGGGTTGTGATGCTGTATGTGGGGGCGTGGTCTGAGGGGGAAAAATAGTGCTTGCTCTGCTCTCTCTTGGATTCCAGTCCCTTGTGCTGCTTCCCCCAAGCAAAATGGGTCCTTCTGGTGCTGATTTCCATGTGGGTGGGCTTGTGTATGTTCTAGGACCCCGTGGGTCTCTCCAAGGAGCTCTCCTGTGAGGCTGGGAGTCTCTCCTGGCACCTCAACCCCCACAAGTGATTTCAATCGGTGTTTTTAGGTTTTATTTCCTGGTGCTGGGAACCTGGGTTGCGAGGTCTGTCTCCCTCCCTGTTTTTGCCTGGATTATCTGTGTGCGAATGTGGGACCTCCTGGTCAGCCAGCCACCTTGCACAGCCTCACTGAGTCTGCCCATTGCCACCCCATGTCCCTGGTTCACTAGCCTTTGCCTGTACACCTGGGATCTGCCAGCTGCTGCCTGTGAGCTGGGGTCTTCAAACCTCCACTTTTTCCTGCCGTGACTCCACCCCTCTTACTGGTCTGGATGAATGGTTGTTAGACTTCCGTACAGTTCAATTTACTATCAGTTCTGATTGTTTTCTTGTTTCTAAATCTTTGTTGCCTTAATTTTGGTTGCACGAGGCAGCACAGTGTATCCACCTATGCCTCCATCTTGGCTGGAAGTCCAATACTGGTACTTTTTAAAACACTTTAAAATAGTTTAAAAAAAGATTTTATTTATTTGTTTTTAGAGAGGGGAAGGGAAGGAGAAAGAGAGGGAGACAAATCTTAGCAGGCTGGCACTCAGTCCTTTGAGCCACACCAGTTAGGACTAAAATATTTTTTAATCTAAATTTTCCAATAATCCCAGCAGCTGTGCCTCATGACAAAAGTTCAGAATATCTAGAAAAGCATAAAGGAGGAAACAAAATTACTCATAACCCATAGCCCAGAGAAAGGTACTATTTAGAGTAAGATTTGGCTTTATACACACATATACCCACATTATTCTAGGACTGAAATAATGTAGTAGGCTATTTTACATACTGTTTTTCCCTAACATTTTAATGTATGCACATTCCCATATAATTTAACACTTGCCAAAAACGTAGTTTTTATGGTTGCACAATATTCTGCCATAGGTGCTGCTATGTAATGGAATATGGGGTGGATCCATGGATGATGCTGTCTCAGAAGCAGACTGAGTAGTGAATAGAACATGGACTCTTGAGAAAGACTTCAGTTCAATTCCTGGCTCTACTACTCCTTAATGTTTGACCTTGGGCAAGGTCTTTAACCTCTGTGTTCCTCAGATTCCTCATGTGTTAAATGGAGATAATAATAGTACCTATCTCATTGAATGCTTTGATATATTTATAACCCTTAAAACAGAACTTGGCACCGTTCAATAAATACAAACAATTATCAATTGTTACCTGTTTACTTCAATTTAGTAGAACTATAAATAATGATTTATGAACATATTTTGGACATAAATTTTTGTGTGCCTCTTGCAATCTTAAGACACATTCTAGAGTTAGACCACTGACCAATAAAATATGTTTATTTTTTTAAAACTTGATGGAAAACACAAATATATGAAAATATCTGTTTAAGATGAAAAATTCTTAACATTTCTCATTATCAACTGTTAATTTGAGATATTGAGGTATGAAGAGAACTAGAATTAGAGTCTGAAAACTTGAATTATGGGTCTAATTCTACAGCTTGCCAGCTGACTTAAAAAAAATGAATAAGCTCTGCTGAGCCTCAGTTTACTCAACTTTATAGATTTGTCTAAAGTAAATAGTAATTACCTTTTATTGAGAGTGTACTGTGTTTCTAGACCTTTTACTGTGTTATCTCAACCCATGAGAAACTGTCAAAAGACACTATTTTAACCCTTAGTGCAGGGGTGCATTTGCTGAGGCCCTGTGAGATTAAATAACTTATCAGTGATAATGGGCCCCTTCCTCTCGCCCCTGTGGCTCACTGTCTCCAACAACTCTAAAGAATTCTGCATTGTTTTATTGTCTACAAAGATTTTGTTCATTTTCTTAATGTGACTGCCATTCCCAGGCTAAGACCACTAGGGGACAGTAGAAAACTTCGTGACCTTTTCATAGTAGGTGAGAGAGAAAGAAAGGGAAAGAGGGAAGGTGGGAAAGAAGGAGAGAGACAGGCAAGAGACAGAGGCAGGGAGGAAAGAGAGAGAATACCAATAATAAACTAGGATAAGAAAAGGCCAGAGATCTCATGTATGAGTGTGCATACATTTTAAAATTAAAATGAAAAAATAAAAAAGATTTTCTGACAATGTTTAGAGCCATTAAAAAATCATCTTTTGTCTTGAGGACTATTTTATTACAGTTCTCATGAGATAATTTAATATTAGTTAATTTAGAGCTTGGGGTTTACTCGGCTGTTATTTTCTTGATGATACCCAGCTCTTCACAATGCAATCTATTTGTGCTGTCTTGATGGGTCCAAGGGCATGGGTTTTAAGTTGCACACACTGTGTTGACATTCTGCCTCTATGACTGTCCAGCTCTTGTGAATTTGAACAAATCATGTTAGTTCTCCATCTAATTTTCTCTATATGTAAAAGTGAAGATGATAACACCAACCTTGCAGGGCTGTGTTGACAATGAAACTGAAATAATTCATACAATATCATGGACTGGGTCTAGGAACTACACTGTCTCAGAAGCAGATTCATTAGTGAATAGAACACAGGCTCTTGAGAAAGACACTGCTGTCCAATTTGTAGTTTTATAACCTCCTTAGTGTTAGTCCTTGGTCAAAGTAATAACCTCTCTGTTCCTAAGTTTCCTAATGTCATGGACACTTAGCAGGTGCTCAGAGCTTGTTGGTTCTCTTTACACACAACTCAGATATTTGAAGACCAACAACTTTATAGGGAGTCCAACAGAGTGAAAGTTAATTTGTATTAATTGAAAAAACAGCTGTTTTAGAAAAGATCGTGCTAGTTTTCTAGAATAAATTGTGATACTCTTGACGAGCCTTCTAAAGCTTCTTTCAGAGCATGGGTTGGAGAAGTCACTAGAGGGCCTTGCCCAGGGGAGAATTGTACCTTTTGCCACTACCCTCAGCGTTTGGAAATGGTTCTTGGTATTTGCTGTTTGGATCTTGTTGAACCTCTTTGGACTTATGTCGATTTAATGGGGGTGTTTTACTGCTAGGAGTTCTGGTAATCCAAAGGAAAACAGTTTGATAGAGACCCCCAATTTTGATAGAATAGTTTTACCATTTTAACTGGTCAGTTCTCTTTTACCTTTAATGCCCTTACAGAAGGAGCAAAACTACCTCAACTATGTCATATTTTTTACGACTTTTTTATTTAGATAAAATTTTAAACTTATAAAAACATTGCGAGTTTCTGTAAAAGGAACACATATAAATCTGAGAAGCTCACATAAGCCCTGTCCACTTGCACCAATTGCTGGTACTTTCCCCAGTTGCTCTACCATTCAAGTCTCTTTTTTCTAAACCACTTGAGAGTAAGATGCAGACATCATGCCCTTTGTTAAAAGGTAAAATGGTCCATGTGAAAAAATTTAAGAGTTTATTTGAGCAAAAGTTAATTAGAATCGAGTAGGGCATTAATATTCATTGGATTCATGTATTGATAATGAAGAAGCCACAACATGATTGGTTTGTGGTAGGCTAGCATAATTTATATGATTGCTTCCTGGTAATAGGGACATCTTCAAACTATTTTCTAACATATTTATTGGAAAAATCTGCATGTAAGTGGACCCATGCAGTTCAAATTTGTGTTGTTCAAGGGTCAACTTATTTGATGCGCTATAGATTGAGCATTTGCCTTATTTGGAAAAGCCTACTTGGCTGTTTGTGATTGATTGCCCTTAGGTTTTGATTTCTTAACCTTGAGACCTTCACAGGCTTATATTCTGTTTGCTTTTGTAGGCTTACAGGCATTAGAACCACTTTAGTCCAATGGCCTCCTTATTTAATTCATTTAACACCTGTAGGGGTGGAAAATTTTTTTCTTCTTCCCTTTTAGGTTTTTTAGCAGGTAAGTCTTTCACATTAAAAAAGTCATCTCTGTTAATATAGGTCTTTTTCTGGTACGGGCTCCCTATCTACATTACTTTAGGCAGATAAGGGAGAGGTAAAGTTTTTCCTGAGTCTGCTGGGTCTTGTTTGCCATCGCTCAAAATAACCCAGATGTCAAAGTGGCACATTTTGGGGTGGTGTATGCTGCTCCCTTTCACACTCTTTACCCTTATATACCTCAGAATTTATTTTCTAAAAGCAAGGACATTCTCTTATACAAGCACAATACAATGACCAGTATCAAAATCTAACATTTATTACTATTATCTAATCTATAGTCCATATGCAAATTTCATCAACTGTTCTTATAATGTCCTTTATAGCTCTTTTCTGGAATCGCAATTTGCATGTAGTTGTCCAGTGTCCTTAGTCTTCAAATTGGAACATTTCCTCAGGACTTATTTTGCTTTTTGACCTTGACCTTTTTGGAAATTATCAGCTAGGTATTTTGTAGAATAATTAGGGTTGCTCTATTATTTCCTGATGATTAGATTCAGGTTTTGTAGCTTCAGCAGGAAAATCACCGAAGTGATGTTGTACAATTCCCAGGAGGCACTTTGTATCTGTTGCTTCAATATGAAATGTTGTCTAACTTTTCTTCTTTTCTTTTCTTTTTTTTCCTTAGCATAGGACCTTAATGTTGGGAAAGAGGTTTGTTTTCATTATCTTTCACCCACTGTGAAACTTCTCCTTGACATTCTTAGGAGAGCAACTGCTGCTGTGTGCATTCCTGTGATATTGTGACGTACAATAAGTATCTACTTGGTCTTGTCCCTGGGTCCTGGCAGACAACTCCTAACATTTTGTAATTTCCTGAGTCATAAGAACTATAGGGGCACCCTTTGTTCCTAGTTCCTCAAATAACACCAGAGCCATAAAGGTGAAATGGGTGTCTTTTGTTTATTTGTAACAAGCACCTTTCAAGCATACCTGAGTTTATGTTGGTGTGGTGACATTCAGAAGCCCCTAACGATGGGGAACCAACCAGAACTGAGAGTATTAAAAATTAATTATATTTCCAGGGAGAGGTCTATGGTCCCACTTAAGTCCTAGAGCAAGGTGCTGGATGGGGAGAGGACCTGCATCCTGGACCCTGGGCCCCAGCTCCCTCTGAGATGCCAGTTACTTATGCGGTCCTCTGGAAATGAGCAGAACTGGGCTTTTCAGAGGTGGGAAGAGGAAGATGGCAGAAACGGGCAAGGAAGCAAGAAAAGAGCTGCATTATGATAGGCACAGCCTGGCAGTTTCATTCTAGTGTTTTCTGGCATTTTTGTTTTGGAGTTTTAAACATATGTGTGTATGATATGTGTGATAATATAATATTTGGGGGGCCAGTTTTCTATTAAACTGTGTTACTTAATTTTCCGTACTGTCCCACTTTGGCCCATGTTTGGCTCGAAGTCCTGGTTTTTCCTCATGTGCATTGCGCTTGCTACTTAAACTGAGGTTTCCAACCCACAATAGCAACCTTCTCTGCTCCATGGATTAGCGGTTGTGAATTCAGTGTCACGCTTGTGTTAGCTCCCGGACTCCACTGCAACCAAGGCATGTGTGTTTTGGTATGATGGTTTTCCATTCAACTCTCATTGCTTTACACATTCGCATTTTGCTCATTAAGGTGCAATGAGCTGAAGGGCTCTTTACCAGGTTTGTATCTGTTCCCTGTATGGTCGACTCTTTCCATTTATTCCTGCATGATATGTCTCTGCTCCTCAGAGGGTGTTATTAGGGAGGGTGACACTTACTTTTCTCCTGATGGTCATAGTGATGTCATGTTTCCTGTGGCTCAGATGTCTACCTCTTGAAGCTTTCTTTTTATTTATTACCCTACCAATAATAACAGATTTTATCCCATCGCCTGTTTCTTTGGGATCACAAACTACTCCCTAAAAATAAGATATTAACCTCCATTAACCTCAGTCCTGACTGTGCCTTGAAAAATTTTTAGCTTCTGTCCTCTACTAAAAATTGATGGCCTTTTTTCTCCAGCCGGGTATTGCCTCTCTAAGAAGTGAGGTAAAGTGTTGGTTCACTGTCCATTGCTGTTCCCTTAGAGCTGGGAAGAGTGAGCTCTCTTTTCATGGGTGGTGGTGAGCTCAGAGAGTAATCCATGCTACAGTCATTGTTCTCCTAGGTTCTGTGAGGATGTGATGTCAAATCCATTTTACCAACTTAAAGATTAATTTTCTTTGAAAAACTCATCCTCTTTGAAAAATTAATATTTTATCCATAGATATTATATTGCTCTATTCTACAACATTCATAATCCTGGCCTTATGCTCTCAGAATTTTCACTCTTTCTTTACCCTGAGACATGTTACACATCTTTCTATTCTAACTAACAATGCATGGTGCAAACAAACCAGCAATTTCTGTTACTTTATTTTATTTTCCACTCACCAGAGGGGAAAATGTTTCAGTCTATTTTACTCCAAATGTAATAACTCATTAAATAACACATATTAGTACATTAGCTTCACCTAATCCCAATTTATTCACTATTGTTTTGAATAATCTCTGATCTGTTGTGGCCAGATCTCCCCCATCTCCCACTGTTTTTTTTTTTTTTCCTAATATTTAAGGATGCTCTACTGGCCCTGACTGCTGTGGCTAGTGGGCTGGGCATCATACTCAAACTGCAGGTTCGATTCCCTGTCAGGATGCATGCCTGTGTTGTGGCCAGGTCTCTGGTTGGGGGTGTGCAATAGGCAACCAATGATTTTTTTTTCCTCTCTCTTTCTCCTTCCCTTCCCTCTCCAAATAAATAAGTAAAAACTTTAAAAAAATCTAGAAAATAAAGATGTTCTGTTGGTTCAAGTTTTTCCTTTCCAGACTCAACATTCTGACTCAGCTGTTCCTCAGACTCTCCATCACCCTGGCCATCTTCCTCTTTCTGAATTCCTGTAAGTCAGTGACCCCCACGAAATGTGGCAACAGGACAGCACACATGTGTTTAATCAGTGGGACTGAAGTCTTCTTTTGTTGTGAACACAAGCTAAGGTGAAGCAGGGTTTTTTTGTTTTTTTTTTTTGGCAATTGTGTCATTGGTTTTGACTCACTGAATTTGCACATATTATAAATCACCGGTCACTCGCCCATGAATTTCTATTATTAGGTTGGATATCATCAGTCATATGCACCTGTAAATTTGAAATAAATTTAGTAAGCTCAGTTTTAGCACCTTACATTTATGCATACTTAGCCTCTTTATTTTAACCTGTCAACAACTTCATGAATCTTTATTCTGATACACAGTGTTATGAATTTGCAGTTCACATCAAACCAATACTTAAATAGCATTTTTAGAATGTAATCTTTGTAAGGGCGGAAGCCATATCTTTTGTTCACTGCTCTATCACCTGCGTTTATAATAGTGCCTGTCACTGAAATAGGCCCTCAATATGTTTTATTTGAATACATTTTTATGTGCATGAATAAATCTATTTTTGCCAAATACTATGCTGCATATCTTCTAATATATTTTCACTCAATCTTCCCAATAATTTGTGAGTAGATATTATCATCCCTTTTTTACTTTTGAGCACACTAATACTCAGGCAATGTGCCATGTCCAAAATTGCTCGGTTAGTGCAAAACAAACAAGAGATTTAAACCAGGTCTTTCTTTGACTCCCAGTCAATAAACATTTGCACTAAAACTGAACTTTAATGGAAAGTTGAACCTCTAAACCAACAAAAACTACCACCAATATTTGTTGAATACTTTCTATATGCCAGATATACCGAGGTCTGTCCAGAAAGTATCCAGTAATGGAATATAAAATAGAGACATTTATTGAAGAAGTTACAAGTTATAAGAAACATTGTACATAGAACAATGACACCTCAGTCCCCTTCAAAGTAGGCACCTTGGGACCTCGCACCATTCTCCCAGTGTCTTTTCCACTGTTAAAAACACTGCAAAATCTTTTGTTGGAATAGCCATCAGTTGCCCCATTGTATTTTCCTGAATCTCATTAATGGTCTGAAATCTCTTCCCTTTCAAAGATAATTTTAGTTTTGGGAAAAGCCAGAAGTCATAGGACACCAAATCCAGGTTGTAGATGGGCTGAGTCACCTGAGTGATTTGATGTTTTGCCAAAAAACTGCAGGAGATGATAGATGAGCAGGCGCGTTGTGGTGATGAAGCTGCCAATCACCAGTTGTCCATGGCTGCAGCCATTTTCGTTGTGCTGCATCTCTCAACCGACTAAGACCATTGAGGCAGTACTCCTTATTAGTTGTTTGGCCTGGAGGGGTGTACTCATGATGGACATCACCTTTCCAGTCAAAAAAACACAGTTAACATGGTGTTGATCTTTGCTGAGACTTTGCTGTACCTTCTTTGGGTGTGGAGAACCAGGTGACTTCCATTGGGACTACTTGGCCTTCGTTTCTGGATCACAGCCTTATATCCATGAATCATCTCTGGTTATGACCTTCTTGAGGAAATCTGGTTTATTGGTAGTGGTTTGAATCAAGTGATTAGCAACTGCAGCATGATGTTCCTTCTGTTCTGGCAGCAGAAGCCATGGACCAGATTTCACCATGACATGGTTCATGCCAAGATCCTACATCAAAATCTTGGACACAGTAGTTTTTGGAATCTCCACATCAGCTTCTAGTTCTCACCTGTCAGTTGCCGATCTTTGCTGATGTAGCCTGTATGCACTCAACATTCCCAGGTGTTCTGCTTGTTGTAGGCCTTCCAGAATGTGGATCATTTTCAACAGATTCTCAACCAACTTTGAAACACTTTTATTTGCACTGCACTTGTTACATCATCCCCAAAAGCCTTGTGAATCATCTGAACAGTTTCCTTGGAGAAACGTTCAAGCTTAATGCAAAATATGATGCAGATTCATTGCTCTACTCACTTAGTCATTTTGAATGTGATGGCCACATAGTACACTTGCACACTCAACAGTGTCTGTCACCCCCACTAATTAGTACAGTGAAGTCATCATTGTTCATACATGCACATTCCAGTCCACTCTCCTCGGCTGCCAGGTTACATCGATGTCATGCAAACTGTTCTTGTTGTGTTAGCAATGGCTGGACTTTTTCTGGACAGACCTTGTAAACATATAAATACCATATATGTTTAATTTCACTAAATTCCCCCAGCCATCATTGTTGGTAATAGTGTTATCGTTACTCCCAGTTTCCTGATAAACTTTGGTTTAAAGCAATGAAAGTAATATTTCCCCTTCTTTCCTATTTCACCTCTTGTCCTCAAGATCCCTTGTTGGGCTGAAGGGAGTGGAGGTGTGTTTGGTCCTTTAGTTCTCAGTTTGCTGACTGACTTGTGATTTTGAACCCTTGCACTCTGAATCTACTTGGAAATGGTTGCACAAGCCTGATCTTTTCTTATCCAGAAGATTTTTCTATATTTGATTCTTGTCCATATGAAACTATCATATGTAGTGGCTCCTTTCTGACTAGGCATATTTCTCTGAACTTGATGTGCACTCTGAACGTGATTTTGATTGAATCCTAGATGAATTCCAGATGCAGTTTTAACATCCCTTAGCCAGACTTGTCATCTTGATGTTTAAGTTCTCAATGGTATTATCTCTTTTTAAATTCCTGCATGATCAAAGGACACAGATGTGGGCTTCACTCCTGGTTCTACTCTCTCTAGTCTGATAAAACTGAGCATATTATTTACCTTCTTGGAGTCTCACCTTACCATTTTGGAAAATGGAGTTAATACTATCCATTTCAGATGGTCATTATTAGGACTGAAAGAACAATTTTGTAAAGTGTTTAGGACAGTATCTATTACATGAGAAGTGCTCAGTAAATGGCAATTACTACTTTAGTTTTTATTATTAGGATTATTATTGTTTAGAAGGAACTTGGTTAGATCCAAATTAATATCTTCATTGTTCTTAGCACTATAGACTAATCATCAGATCAAGCCAGTCAAAGTCATCTGTACACACAATGGTTTTCTGACCAATGGATCTCACTTTTCATATATCTGTATTTTCATTTGTGTTCAACAGCAGAATACTTAGCAAAGAACTTGGAGAGGAAGGAAAAGAGATTAAAGTATCAGATGAGGGCCCTTTAGTGTTCTTTTTAATGTTAAACTCTTCAAGTTGGAACTGTTCAACACTTTATTATATTCACATTTCCTTTTTTAAAGCAATTATGAATGTTGTATTATTTTTCTCTTGTAGAATAAAATATCTATAAATTTTACATATAGATGTTTTGTAATTTCAATGTGTATTTAATGTATTTAATTGTAAAACTGTTAATTGATAGATACCACATTATTGTTCAGATGTAAAGCATAATAAGAATATCTTAACTGAGTGTGTTACACAGGTTTTCTGGACCTGGTATGCATTTTCATTGCTTAATTAACAGTACTTTTTCACTTAATGTAAAAAATGCGCCTTTAAATATTGTTTCAGCCTGGAAGATCTTAGGTGACACCCTAATTGCTGTCAAGGGAAACATAATTTTCCAGCCAGCTTAATATAACCACACAGTCTTACATTCATGTGAATTGTGTACACAACAGAACCGTCCTGTAATATTGAGAAGGAAAGTTTTGGTCAAGCTGTTACCTCTGGATTTTGACTGCAGTTACATAAACATTGACATTTTGTGATTAATGACTAGGAAAACAGTCACACCAAAAGCTCAGGTTAGCGTTATTCTCATATTGGCCTACTAGAACAACTTAGTATGATTTTTTTTAACAACCTGAATTGTGAGGTTCTGGAGCCAGCTGGGGCAGAAGAAGTGGGTGACTAAGCACGTGACCTTCTCTACTTGTTCACTTATGCTTGACCTTCCTTAAGTTAAATAGGGGACAGGCTGGCAGGCTATAGGTGGGGATAAATCTGAAACAGCAGTTACCTGTGGAAAGGATGGTACATTGACTTGCATGTATCAGGGTACAGAGGACTGGCTACAGAATTTTTTCCTAAGGGGAGATTTTGAATTTGGTTATGGGTTGAAGAGACCCTAACCTAAAAGGAAGGGGTGGCGGAGGAAGGCAGGGTGAACAAAGGGAAATAGGAGATACTGTGGAAAAACAAACCTATCCTAGGATTTTCACTTGAGTTGGTCTTTTATATGATGAACAGTTTTCCATTTTCAGATTTAGGTTAGAAGTACTAAATTCTAGGAAAACTAAGAGGTACATAAATTAGTATACTTTTACATTTTTGTGTATAGCATATAGGAAGCTCCCACTTTAAAGGTTAACATTAGAATTTTTTTCAGAGAAGTGACTTGTGATCTGCAAAAAGTGGCTGGCTAGTGTATATTTTTGCAAGTTCTGTATATAGAAGTATGTAATAATATAGATAAAAATATCCAGCCAGGGTCAAGAATTCTTTTTATGTATGTTCCCCCCTTCATATGCTAAATATGCACTTAGCAGTTTAGAAATTCTCATTTTCCAATTTAATCCCCATAATAATCTGTAAGGTAGGTAGAACAGATATTATTAGCCTAATTTTCTAGGTGAGGAAACTGTGGGTCAAAAAAGCTAAGTGACTTTCTTAAGTAAGACAGAACTAGTATGTGTTAGTACTACTGTCTACTGTTCTTAAACCCCAAATCACTTATATTATATCACATGGACCATAGCAAAATAAATGTGTAATATATGTTTATATTAGTTTAATTCTATTTGAGATATGAGACATGAACTGCTTAAAGAGTAATAGAAATTCTTTCTTTTCTTCCTTCCTTGTGAAACTCTTAATTGTTACCTGCATTTGACCATATTTAATTTATAACCCAGGCCTATTGTTACAATAAGACCTAAAGAGTTATATCAGTTATCTAAAAAAAAAAAATCCAATCTCCAAATATTGTCACCTTAAATATATATTATCTGTGCATATTAATGAAGAGCCAAGATTTGGGCCTAAAATGTCAAATGGTTACTCAGTTTTATTTCTGTGTCAATTCAACAATCTAATATAGATCAATTATAACCTATCCAAGCATACTCATTTTATTTGTCCTGGAGCAACTCACCTCGTTTAACCTTTTTTTTTTTTCATTTTATACTTTATAATTCTCTCCTTATTCTGAACAAAGTGGGGGCTAATAGCTAGTTTCATGGATTTGCATTGGCTTCATATATCTTCTCCCTTTGAGCATAAATAAAAATACTAGGATATTAAGGTTTGAAGTTTTGTCTGTCTGACAATCCACACCAGGGGTCCCCTTTTCTTTGTCCCTGTCAGGTAGTGTTATCCCCCTGTTTAAAATATTCCACGATGAGAAGCTTACTCCACAGCACTTTTCCAATTTGAACTCATTGCTTAGATTTTTGCATTCATTGAAATAAAATTTTCTCCCTGTGTTTTTTACCTTTTGTTCATAGTCTTGCCTTTAGGATAACACCTAAGTCTTTTTTCCTTATTTTTGCATTATACCTTTGCATGTGTGTCCCTAGAGGTTATACATACATCCCTGCTCCAAACCAAACTGCTCATTTCTTCAACCATTGCTTATAAAGCTTGGTTGAAGAAATTTTAAGTTCGTTTCCTTTTTCATGCTTATTCCCCTCTAGACAGAGTGCCCAGGATCTCCAGAGCCCATCTATGGGCTGAAAGATAGAGCCATAAAATGAGTCAGGATAAAGACAGCCATTTGGATTTAAGAGACCCATATGTTTGCGCTCTCTAAAGGGGAGGGGTGGGTCACGTGAAATTATAGCATGAGGGGAGGTCAAACAAAGAAGGGCCTAATCTTCTGATTTTGGCTGTTTGGGTCTAGTGATCGGGACACAATTAGACAGGAAGAAGGGTACTGAAAACCAGCCCCAGTAGCTCAGAGAGGTACAGGTGGGGTGAAGGTCACTTACATTTTATACTCTCTCAAAAAGGAATAAGTTTTCCAACTCACCCTTCCCAAAGAGTCACATGCCCAGGAAAACATCAGCCAGCGTTGAGTTGCAGAAACAAAGCAGAGTGTTGCCACCAAATGGGGAATATCCAGAAGCCTTCGTTTTAGTGTATCCGCCTATCTCTTGAGTTATGCTGCATTCCACTTGGTTGTTGAAGCCAGGTAAAAGTGTGTTGTCAATTCTCTTTGAAAGCTCAGATTCATGCATATCAGGGTTAGCAGAGCTAGGAAAGCTTCTTTGGTAGGTAAACTACGCTATGGAGTGGCCTCTCACAAAAGCTCTTGGAAACCTAGTGGCTTATAAATGTGGATACTGTACAACTTTGGAAAAACTGTGTAGCATACGTAAGGCTAGTTTTAGAACTGGAATACTTAAATATCTTAAATATCTAGTTAATCCTGTCAAGATCTTATTTAGCCTCCGCAAGTCATATCTGTTTGCTTTTAATATGAAGGAAATAAATCATGTCATTGTTTAAAATTGTAAGGTATGTGTACACCAGGCAGGCACAGACTTGAATTATGACTTTGAAGCTCTGTAACTGCAACATTGCGAACCCAGTTCAGCTTGTGAAAACCATGGACATATTTTGGTTTGGCCTGGAGCCTTCTTTTCATCTCCCAGGTCACTGAGTGCAAAGGAAAAAAAAAAAAAAAACATTGTAAATATTTTTGAAGCAATGGTCTATTTTTCCTTATTGCAAAAATAAAATTGAATTATTTGACTTGGTCCAAGGGATCTAATTTGTTCCAAGAGAGCAAGCCAACTCTCTCTCATTTAAAAATGATTTTTAGACTGATTTCAAACCCGTGACTTTATGATTCCCAAATAATTCTTATTAGAAAGTAAAAGATGACTACGAGGAGGTTTCATTCTCAACCCTTTTTCTAGCAGTAGGGTTGGGCCGTCTCTCTTCCATGCTGTTGAAAGTCTGCTTGGTTCGCAAACATTTTCCATCTCTAGTTTTGCCTTTGCAAAAAGGCTCCTGAACTTCTTCCATATAGTGGATAAGGGGATATCCAGATATAGAAAACTGAGTTCCAGTGCTGGTTTTGCTTTTATCTTACTCATGACTTTAACCTAGCTAACGTTCAGTTTTTGCAACTCTTGATTATGAATGATAATGCTTGCTTTACCTACAACCCATAGATCTTCTTAGTACAAGTAGAAATAATGTGTGTATGTGAAAGCATTTATAATAAATCCATTTATGAAAATGAAAAATTAATACCATACACCCAGGCTCCTAGGGCAGAAGTAAGCACAGAGCTTCTGTGGAGAAGATCTAGAACTGGGTTTGCATTGGGTTGGGGTGGAGGAAGGTTATCTGTACTAAGCTTGCTTGTCTTCTCTCTCACACACACACATATACATGAGTGCAAATTAATCCCTGTTCTAAGTCTGCATCCACAGCTGGTGTTCTAGAGGTTAGGCTGAGCATTCTTCTCTTTCAAAACAATCTTGACTTTTTATAGATACTGGAAACAGGCAGGGGGCTTCAGGAACTAGTAATTCCCAGAAGTCCAAATACTCTTCAGGATCCTCCTCAGGTAGAGACTCTCTCTGGCACAAGGTTTCTCTGGGCCTCTTTTCCCTTATACTTGGTTCACAGCTCAGGAAACCTGCCTCGGTGTTCAGCTGGCAAAGAAGGGCCTTTTTTCTTGTTGTCAAATGAGACTGCTCCTTTATAATATGATTTGAGAGGTACTGTGGGAGCCATGGCCCCACCTTCTTGTACAGGAGCTTATCTTGCTTCCTTTAAGGTTGCTATTTGAGACTAATATTTTTTTGTGTCAACATAGTCCTCTCCAAATTCTGGTTTTAAAATAAAGACATCTCCTTGGGAAAACAAAGGCAAACTTGTTTCCACCAGTAGTGGGGAAGGAGTAGATAAAAAAGAGGAACTAGAAGGGAAAAGTGTGGATGCTAAAGACAATATTTTCCTTCTTTGTTGTGGTTCTATCTTAGGCTGCCCAGATCTGAGGACTTTCTGTGCCAAAGCCCACGTCAGTACCTGCCTAATGTGGACCCGGAGCTTTGGGGTAGGGAGAAATGAGTAAGGCCTAGCCTGGGAAATCCTCTAAATAGCACTTCGTCCAGGAGACTTCATCTGGTTCATCATAACATTAAATAATTTTTTTATTTAAAAAATTATTTTATTGTTGCTTGAATACAGTTGTCTGCATTTACCCCCTACCACTACCCCTCCACCCCAGCCATTCCCCACCTCCCTCCCCTGATTCTACCCCTCCTTGGTTTTGTCCATGTGTCCTTTATAGTTGTTCCCCCCTTTCCCCCCATTATCCCCTTCCACCTCCCCTCTGGTTACTGTCAGATTGTTCTTAATTTCAATGTTAAATTTTTGATGAGCACCGTTTGCCTTCTGTCCTCTTGGCCCAGTTAGCTGGGTTATACCAATATGTAGCTGATCATTCTGTAGCAACGGATAACTCAGGCATTTTGAATGACAAGGGAGTGAAGCAAGCTGGACCAAGTTCCTCACCAGAGATAACACATGTAATAATCTTATTGGCTTCCTAAATGTGCCTTGAGATCTCTAATATAGTGAGCTAGACTAGATGTATTGCACCACATCGGGTGATACAATTAGCTTTGAAGTGAATTTAAATGCCTAACACTCCTTTTTAGGGTTGCCTTCCTAGACCTTTCCTCACTCTGCCCTTTTGGCTCCTTTTTCCTGGTGAATCTGTTTCTGATTTCTTCTGGTCAACATATTTTGTGCAAAGGCATAGATGAACACATTCTCATCAAATTTCAGATGAGTCAAATCTCCAAGAAAGAGCTAATAAAGTAAATGACAAATTTATCTCAACTATTGACATTTAAAAAGGGACAAGACATACTTTGCATTTGGATGATAATGTGTGCTCACAAGCACAGGACAGAGGAGGCTGTGACTCGCTAGCAGTTTACATAAAAAGTACTTCCAGGTGTTACTAGGCCATGAGAGGCAGCCGGGAGATAGACAAATGCAGGCTTAGACTCCCCGTAGACACAGATCTAGGTCTGGATCATGAACAGGCACAATTAGTGGTGTGCTCAGATCACCAGACCATGTGCTATGCTTACACTGGGTCTTACAGGACAGATGCTGATGGACTAGAATATGTTCAGAAAACAATGCACGGGGGAGGGCGGTGTAAACAAGATAGTGAAGTATGAAGCCCTGGACTCTCCTTATCCCCACAAATACATCAATTCAGCAACAATTTACAGACAAATTCCCTTTGTGAAAAATCCAGAAACTAAAATTTTCTTTTCATATCTATGCCAAAAAATGACCCAATATCATGTGTTTCATTTGTCGTGATTCTAAGACAGCAGGGCTATACAATTTACTTTTTAATTAAAAAAAAATTTTATTGTTGTTCAATTATAGTTGTCCCTATTTCCCCCCATTACTCTCCCCCTGCCCTACCCAGCCCACCTCCTACATTCAATCCCCTCCCTCTCGGCCCCCACCGTTGGTTGGCTTTGTCCCTGGGTCCTTTATACATGTTCCTTGATGACCTTTCCCCTTCTTTCTCCCTTTATCCCTTTCTTCCTCCCCTCTGGTTACTGTCAGTTTGTCCTTTATCTCCATCCATGTCTCTGGTTCTATTTTGCTTGCTTGTTTCTTTTGTTGATTAGGTTCCACTTATAATTTTTAAAAGTTTATGCTGGTAAGAACACTTAACATAAGATCTGCCCACTTAATTTTTTTTTAAGTGTACACTACTGAGAGTTGTGAGCTCCTGGCCACCTTGTCCTTCTCAGATCATGGCTCTCAGACTATGGCTCATATACCAGGCCCCATGCCCATGAAAAAAAA
>PVKU01013015.1:0-14095 GCA_004027475.1 Anoura caudifer | reverse complement strand
ATATTTGTGAACTGTTAGATACATGATGACTTCATTAAATATTATTTCCATAAACTGTGGTATTAAACAACAATGGCTTTATCCTACCAAACATAAAAGGTGACCTCTTTTAACATGAGTCTCCTCTAAGACACTAAGCCATAAAATTCTATTTCAGGGGAAAAAATGCAACACTTTAAAACTTTCATTACCTATATTTCTATCTCTGATTATATTTTTAACATATGCATTCTGGGTGGGCCCATATGATTTCAAGAGAATTCTATTTTAACTTAAGGTCTTAGAAGCAAAGAATTTAGGAAATTCTAAAACAAGGAAGATGTACAACACATATGTGTAGTCAGAAGAATCAAAAATGTCTAAACTTTAACAACAAATTTGAATTTTTGATCCTTGATTTGTCATGTGGATGGATATTCAGATTAAATACGAGGGATGTTGGTTACATAATACTCAGAAAATATGTTTTCAAAAAGGTGATTTTTTTTTTTTGTCCAACTTAGCCCTGTAGTTCTAGTCACCTTTTCCTGGATACTGTGCTGTTTTATAAAAATGCATTTGCCTGTTGGGTGAAAATCTATCTCCTATTTCTTAGCTCAATAATGTCTTCTTTGGAATACTCTCATGTTTGAGGTCTAATTCACTCCTAGAATTAAGTCACAGCACTTAGGATTTTCTTAGAGTACCTTTATAATACAAAATCATTATCCTTTAGGGACCTTTCCAAGACTCTTTGTAAGAAGCAAAATTCTCTCTAAGAATGTTTAAAAACATGTATCCAAATGTATGCAGAGTACTTTCCTACTTTATTGTAGGTTTGTGGTCAAAGCAGTGGTTATTATCCTTAGATGAAATGGGCAGAGACAAATTTTGTGTATTGCTCTCTCCAAAGTAAAGGAGTCAGAGTGTTTCTAGGCAAACACCATAAAAACCTCCTGTATTAACTGAGAAAAGAGCACATTTCTTGAATAGTATTTTTTGAAGCTTAACCTCATGTTTTAACAACCCCAGATGACTTATGTTCCTGGCTTTCTTTGTTGGTTAGCTTTCAATGCCTGAATTCAGAGAAATGAAACATGGAAAAAAACCCCAACAGGTCACCCAGTTCATTTCTCTGAAGAAATTCACAAATGAATCTCATAATGTAGTTTCTAGCGTTGACTTACTTGAGGATAGTTGGGGGTTGCACTTTTAAATGAGAAAAATTGGGACCAATTTCAGTCCTAGGATGAAGTGAGAGACCACTAAGAGGTTCCCATATCCGATCTTCCTACCTCTGCTTTGTATGTGGGGTGTGTGTGTGTGTGTGTGTGTGTGTGTGTGTGTGTGTACCTGCTAAATACTGTGCAGGCAAGAAAAGGGAAGATGAAAAAGAAGCAATCACAAGACTAGTTGCTCTCTTTAGCTAAAGGCACTTTTAGGAGAGAAACTCAGCCAGGTGAAAGCCATCAGCTGCCAGCATCCAAAGGAATGGAAGAAAGGAGGGATCTGGACAAAGCACCATGACATCAATTGCTGTCCACACTTGTCGTGTGACATCCACTTACTTAATAAAATATGTCAGAAACAGCTTCTTTAGAATTCAATTGGTCTCTTTTCCAGGAAAATTTACAGTACCAGATAGGTTCTAGTCACACTTTCCTGGATGCTGTGGCTGTTTTTTAGACATATATTTGTATAAAACATGAATCTTCTCTTTCCCAGCTCTATAATCTCTTCTTTGGTATATTCTCCTGTTTGAAGTCCAGTTTGCTCCTGGGGGCAGGTCACAATATTGATGAAGGCTCAGTGGGACAAACTACAGGCCCTGCTGCTGCAGTAGGTTGTGAGTTTACTATTAACACCCATTGTCTTTCTCTTCAACAACTCATTGCAGATTCTGTCACTCTTGCACATCTGGTGGTCTAGGTGTCTAACCTGGTAAGTGAAATAGACTTCCATTCCTGAGAGTTGTGAGCTCCCAGTCACCACAGTCTTCTCAGACCTTCTCGTGGTTAACATCCTGTCCAGTCACTACCATGATCAGGCAGGGGAATATCAAGAGCTGTTCCAATGGCTTACCTAAATATCAAGTGCGTGTTTCCTTCTGTAGAGCCAGAAGCCCTATCTTCTGATCATTATGTTCAGTTACGCCCACTAGGAAAGATAATTCCTTTACTTGTTAAGTAGTCTGAGTATGAAGAGCCTTGCTTTTATGAGGAACATTTAAAAAAATAGACAAGCGAGCATTCGAAGTGTTTGGGCAACATCTAAAGGTGAAATGGGACTCTTCCAATGTCCCATGGTAAAAGTGTTCTCTCTCTATGAACCAGGATTTCCAGGCCAACAGACATTATAATTTTAGCAATGAAAAGTGTACCATATTTTGGACTATAAGACATACCCCCCCACCCCAATTTGGGAGGACTAATGGTTGTTAACGCTGCTGTTGAATTCTGTTTACATTTACATTGGTGAAATATTATGTTATTTATGTTATTAAATATTATACCACGTTTTTTGCTTCAAAAATGTTTTTCCCATTTCCCTCCTCTAAAACCAGGTGCATTTTATGGTCCAAAAAATAGAGTAAATTCTTCATGTGGTTACAAAATATGGAGCCACTCTGGCTTCCATGCCTTAGTTTTCAGACCCATGTATTCTACTTAGAGGGAATATAATACTACATGGTGCTTGATAGTTTAGGGTATGTAGCACAGCATGGATAGCTACCTTATTCTCACAGGAAAAGCAGAGTGGGATAATAAGTTCTGTTCTGAGTTAACATCAACTGACAGAGATTCCTACTGGTAGAGGGGGCATGGCAAAAGGCATATCTGGCAGTAGTCTGATGGGTACCAATGCCCAGGTTCCAGAGGAGAGCCATCTAAGATAAAGTAGAACTCTAGTTCATTGATAGAAAAATAGAGGTAATCTAGGCAAAGATTCAGGGTTCCAAATCAAAATGAGTTTAGTATAGAATTATTAAAGCTTTGTATTATGACAAAGAAGTGGGCTTGAAACATTTAGATTGAAGAATTGAAGAAAAGGCTGTTAATGATGGGCAATCAAGTTACTAAAGAACCTAGACATAGAACAACGAATTACTTGCAAATTTCCTTTATTCAAAAGGTAGAAGTAGGGGTGAAAATGGTGTTTGAATACATCACTTCTATATAAGTATATAATGTTTATGACTCCATAAAAATATGGATGCATGAATTCTAAACCGGTAGAACATAAAAGTTAAAATCATGAATTTTCCTTAAACCAAATGTACTTTCCTGGCGCAGTCTTCTGAAACTGCGTGCTTTGTTAGCATAAGTAAGTATGGCATGGTGGGGAAGAGAGGAGGAGTGGAGCGAGTACAAGTTGGCTCGTGCTGTTAATAGTTTTTAGCTGTATGTCCTGCTGGCTGCATTCAAGGCATAAGGGGGAATCCCCATGGAGGTATTGTCTCAATATTTATTAATATCCAGAATATAGTATATTATAATAATATCGACAATACAACTGAAAATAACACTAGAGATAGCTACCACTTACTAAGCATTTACTGTATGCCAGACACTGTTTTGTGCAATTACATATATTCATTTATTTAACATGTACAATAACTCTAAGATTTGTGCTAGAATCATCTTATTTTACAGATAAGGAAACTGAGGCCTAGTGAGATTAATTAACTTGCCCAAGAATGACACAGTTCTAAGTGGTATTGCTGGGAGACCTATTTACAAAGTCCTTAATCTCAAACACTGTGTTGAAAGGCTAAATTTCTTTATTGCATGGCAGCAGATCATTCTGTCTGTGTTTAAACACTCTTTGGTTTCTAAGATGCACCACTCTGTGAAAAGCCTTACCAAGATGATACAAGAGGAAAAAAATAAGACTTGTGACCTATCACTTCCTGTGTCTTAGATTTGAAAAACTAGAATATATCAAAAAAATTAAGAGAACTGAAAAGGTAGCTAGCTTAAAATTTTGACTAAGGTAGAAACTATATTAAACATTGATTTATCAGATTGGAAAGTGTGATTATTCACAATGAGAAGTTGGTAGAAATATATGGGCTATGTATGTACATAACACCTTTTTTTCTTTCATTGATTCCAGAGAGAGGGGAAGGGAGGGAGAAAGAGAAGGGGAGAAACATCAGTCTGTTGCCTCTTGCGTGTGCCCTGAATGGGGACCGAACCTACAACACCAGCATATGCTCTTACCAGAAATCAATCGGTGACCTTTCAGTTTATGGGATGATGCCCAGCTCACTGGGCCACATCAGCCAGGACTGTACATAACTTTCTTTAAAATTTGGCTTAAGAAATTAGATTTAATGAAGTTAGTACAAGTGAATTTCCCAAGAGAATAGAGTTACCTGCCCTTAGAACAGTCATATAATCCCAAAGCTCACACATTTCTTAATGTAAAATAATGGGATTGAATTAGGTCATCATTGAACTTCTTGCCAGCCCCCCCAAAAAAAACCCCAAAACAAAAAACAACTATGAATTTAGTGTTGTGTGATGAATAAAACAAGAAGTCTGGAGCTAGAAGATCCTGGTCCTACTATTTGCCACCTGAATGACTGTCATAGATCTGGTTCCCTAGGAAATAGACTTTAAGACTCAAAGATTTGTGTGCTCGTGGTTTATTGGAGAGTACCCTTGGGTACAACCTATGAGAAGGATAAGAAAAGTAGAAGTAGGCAAAGTGAGCATGTAAACTTATGCAGTTGAAATAAATGCCTCATTCAGTTCTATGGGGCAACACTGAGGTTGAGATGACAATTCAAGAGGAGTCCTACCTGATTTAATGGGCTTTTAGCCAACACTGGTTTTCAAGGCACTGAACATCAAGTCACTTTCCCATCCCCTAAGAGATGGGAAACAAGCCAGGTGAGTCCTATGATTGCTCCAGGTTATTACCTTAAGAATGTTTCCAAGCCATGGCTCAGGGAGGAGGAATCCAGATGGAATCCAGTGGTTGTTTTGAGTTGAGATGGAGTTGAAGTCATGAGCAAATGTATTGGCTATAGTTCACATTAGCAAAATGCTGAAGAGGGGATAGCTATAGAGAAAGGGATCCCTGTATATTGTGAAGGTATATTATAATCAGTGAGGTCAAAAACAATGATAAAAACCTTAGAAGCAGCCAGAGATAAAAGGCACAGTATATATACAGGAGTAAAAAATTTTAACAGATTTTATATTTAAAAAAATGTAAGCTAGAAGACAGTGGAAGAACACCTTAAAAGAATTAAAAGAAAATGAAACTTGATGACACAGAATTCTTTGTACATCTTTTTTCACAAGATGGTACAGTAGGTGGACACCATACTCACCTCCTATTATGACTATATCAAAATTTCAACTAAATTATAGAACAATCAACCTGAAGACTAGCTGAACATGATCTAATTAAGGATATAGAGAAGAAGCCATGTCAAGATTGGTAGGAGGGGCAGAGATGCAAAACAGCTGGCCCCACACCTACATGTATATAGTGGTTGATATTGCAGCTGCAAAGGTCCCCCCTGAAGAGCAAGGGGTCTTAGTCACTCAGCCTGAAACATCAGTGCTAGGAAGAGGAGCCCACATAACATCTAGCTGTCAAATCAGAGGGGATTCTGCCTGTCTGGGTGAGACGAAAGGCTACTGGAAGCCTAAGTGTCCTCTTAAAAGGCCTATGTGCAAAGTCTCACTTGTAGGCACTCACCTTGGGCTCCAGTGGACAGACAGTGGCTCAGGAGGTTTCCAAGACATACAGGGAAAAACTGAGTTGTGTGGCTTCCGGGTGAGGGCTGGAGGGATGGCTGTCATTGTCCCTGTGCCGAGCCTTCCTTGTGCACAGCTTACGGGTGCTGTCTTTCTTATGTTGAGCCTTTTCCCCTTGTGGCTACATTTTAAACTACATTAGCCTGGTGAACTCCACTTGCTCCACTTGTATGACTCCCTGAGACTCCGCCTTGCACAAGTCATGCATGTACTTTTGGCAGCAGCAAGCCTGGGCCTGCATTGCAGTCTTTCCTAAAAAATTCTCAAAGAATTCCAGTCAAGCTTAGGTGGTGCCAGAGACAAACATGGAGAAACTGAGCTGTGTGGCTACAGGGTGAGGGCTGAAGTGATGGTTATCATTGTCCCTGTGCTCAGCCCTCCCTGAATCTGCATTAGCCTGGTGAACTCTACTACCTCCAACGTGATGATTCCCTGAGAACCCAACACACTGAAAAGGCCTGCAGGCCCCAGGCAGGTGGTAGCTGGCCTCAGTATACCCTGAGAATTTTGCTGAATGTCTTCATGTTTAGCACTAACACCAAATCTGAATCTGTACTAACTGGATAAACGCCGCTTGCCCACCCTGATGATTCCCTGAGACCCTATATCACCAAACTCGCATACTGCCCAAAGTTCTTTTAGAGGTTGTGACTAATAGCCAGCAGGTTTTGCCAAATCATGGGGTGCCTTGGGCCTTTGGTGACCTTCCTCAGGCTCATTATTGTTGGCCAACCTCAGTTTGCAGCACAGCCTCTCTTATGTGCATGTAGGCCCAGCGCAGGCAGCTACCAACCCCCAACTGCTTTGTAGCTCCTAACAGGTAGCCAGCCCCAGGCTGGTCACAGGCAGCATGTGAAACTGACCTGCATCAGAACCCTTCACAAGAGGTCCCAGAACCAACACACCCAGTAACAGGATTCAGACCACAAAAGAGCACCACCTGATTAGCTCCCTGATTCGCTCCAAGTGGTAACCCGAAGGGCAGTCTTTTGGCAGGCACCAGACTTCATTGCAGTGAATCCCGCTCCATGAGGTCAGCCCCTGTGCAGCAGCTGGTATGCTGTGGTCATGGCCAATCCTCCCAGCCAGTCAGCCTGAGGGTCAATCCCATCCACTGATGTGCCAACAGCAACTGAAGCTCAACTACAACAGGAAGGCACACACAATCTACACAAGGGACACTCCTGGAGCACCTGGCTCCGGTTATCAGGGAGACTTTGCCACTGGGCCCCATAGGATACTCACTACATGAGGCCACTCGGCCAAGACGGAGAGCCATAGCAGATCTTCCTAATACATAGAAACAAACAGAGAGGCAGCCAAAATGGGCACACAAAGAGACATGTCCCAAATGAAAGAACAGGAGAACTCTCCAGAAAAAGGGCTAAATAAAATGGAGGCACACAATCTACCAGATACAGAGTTCAAAACACTAGTTATAAGGATGCTCAAAAAACTCAGTAAGAACTTCAGCGAAGAGATAGTAAACATAAAAAAAGACATAGAAACCATAAAAAATATTATTCATACATGAGGAATACAATAACTGAAATGAAGAATGCACTAGGAGGAATCAACAGCAGATTAGTTGAAACAGTGGTCTGAATCAGCAATTTGGAGAACAGGGTAGCAGAAAACAAACACCCATTCAGAACAACAAAAAGAGAAGAATAACTAAAAAAAAATAGGATAGTTTAAACTACCTCTGGAACAAAACCAAGGATAATGACATTTGCATCTTCGGGCTACCAGTAGGAGAAGAGAGAAAGTAAAAGATTGAGAACCTATTTGAATAATGACAGAAAACTTCCCTAACTTGATAAAAGAAGTAGACATACAAATCCAGGAAGCACAGAGTCTCAAACAAAGTGAACTCAAAGGGGACCACACCAAGGCACAACATAATTAAAATTGCAAAGGTTAAAGACAAAGACAGAATCTTAAAAACATCAAGACAGTTCCCTACATGGACTCTCCCATAAGACTGTTAGGAGATTTGTCAATAGGAAATTTTCAGGCCAAAAAGGACTGGTATGAAATAGTGAAAGCTATGAAAAGCAAGGACCTACAACCGAGAATACTCTACCTAGCAAGGCTGTCATTTAAAATTGAAGGAGAGGTAAAGAGCTTCCCAGACAAGATAAGGCTAAAGGAATTCATCTCATCAAACCAGTATTACAAGAAATGTTAGAAGGACTTCTTCAAGAAGAAGAAAGAAAAAACCCAGGATCCTAATTATAAAAAATAAAGGGCCAATAAATACCTATGGATAGCCACTTTAAGTGTAAATGGATTAAATGCTCCAATCAAAAGATATGAGGTAACTGAATGAATAATAATAAAAGAAAATATATATGCTGTCTACAAGATACCCACCTCAGAATGAGAGATACACATAGACTAAAAGTAAGGGATGAAAAAAGATATTTCATGCAAATGGGAAATTTTTTAAAAAGCTGAGGTGGCAATACTCGTATCAAACAAAATAGACTTTAACGGATCTAGTAAGAGACAAAAAAGAATAATACATAATGATAAAGT
This sequence comes from Anoura caudifer, assembly GCA_004027475.1. NCBI lineage: Eukaryota > Metazoa > Chordata > Mammalia > Chiroptera > Phyllostomidae > Anoura > Anoura caudifer. The sequence continues at coordinate 5,798 of PVKU01013015.1, read as the reverse complement.
GATCCATTCAGTAACAGGATATAACCCTTGCAAACATTTATGCCCCCAACAGAGGAGTACCTAAATATGTAAGGCAAATATTGACCAACATAAAGGGAGAGATCAACAGTAGTTCAGTCAGTCATAGTAGGGGACCATAACACCCCGTTTATACTAGTGGATAAATCTTCCAGATAGAAAATCAACAAGGAAATAGTGGCCCTAAGTGACACACTACATCAAAGTATTTCATTGATATTTTTAGAGCATTCCAGCCAAAGCAGCAGAATATACATTTTTAAAAAATATATTTTATTGATGATGCTATTACAGTTGCCCCATTTTCCCCCCTTCATTCCCCTCCACCCTGCACACCCCCTCCCACCCACATTCCCCTTTAGTTCATGTCCATGTGTCATAAGTTCTTTAGCTTCTACATTTCCCACACTATTCTTGCCCTCCCCCTGTCTATTTTCTACCCACCGTCTATGCTACTTGTTCTCTGTACCTTGTCCCCCTTTCTCCTCCTCTCACTCCCCTGTTGCTAACCCTCCATGTGATCTCCATTTCTGTGTTTCTGCTCCTGGTGTAGTGGTTTGCTTAGTTGGCTTTTGTTTTAGGTGTGGTTGTTAATACCTGTAAGTTTGCTGTCTTTTTACTGTTCATATATTTTATCTTCTTTTTCTTAGATAAGTCGCTTTAACATTTCATATAATAAGGGCTTGGTGATGATGAACTCCTTTAACTTGACCTTATCTGAGAAGCACTTTATCTTCCCTTCCTTTCTAAATGATAGCTTTGCTGGATAGAGCAATCTTGGATATAGGTCCTTGCCTTTCATGACTTGGAATACCTCTTTCCAGCCCCTTCTTGCCTGGAAGGTCTCTTTTGAGAAATCAGCTGACAGTCTGATTGGAACTCCTTTGTAGGTGACTGTCCCCTTATCCCTTGTTGCTTCTAGAATTCTCGCCTTCATTTGAATCTTGGCTAATGTAATTATGATGTGCCTTGCTGTGTTCCTCCTTGGGTCCAACTTCTTTGGGACTCTCTGAGCTTCCTGGACTTCCTGGAAGTCTATTTCCTTTGCCAGAATGGGGAAGTTCTCCTTTATTATTTGTTCAAATATGTTTTCCACTTGTTGCTCTTCCTCTTCCCCTTCTGGTACCCCTATAATTTGGATGTTGGGACGTTTAAAGATGTCCTGGAGGTTCCTAAGCCTCTCCTCATTTTTTTGAATTCTTGTTTCTTCCTCGTTTTTTGTTTGGTTGTTTCTTTCTTCCTTTTGGTCCACTCCATTGATTTGAGTCCCAGTTTTCCTCCCATGTCTATTGGTTCCCTGTGTGTTTTTCTTCATTTCACTTATTGTAGCCTCCATTTGTTCCTCTAATTTGTGAGCAAAATCAACCAATTCTGTGAGCATCCTGATCACCAAGGCTTTGAATTGTGCATCTGATAGGTTGGCTATCCCTGGGTCGTTTAGATAAATTGGCTCTGGGGCTTTGATCTGTTCTCCCGTTTGAGCCATTTTTGTTTTTTGTTTTTTGTTTGGTCTGGTTGCAGCTGTTTACTTAGTGAGGGGTGGAGCCTTAGGTGTTCCCCAGGGCGGGGCAGCCCAGTCGCTGTGTAGTGACGCTATATGTGGGGGCAGGGTCTGAGAGGGAAAAATAGTGCTTGCTCTGCTCTCTCTCAGATTCCAGTCCCTTCTGTTACTTCCCCTTCACCTGGATTATCTGTGCACAAATGTGGGACCACCTGGTCAGCCAGCCCCCTTGCACGGCCTCACTGGGTCTGCACAGCTGCCACCCTGTGCCCGGGGTCTGCTCCTGTGCGCCTGGGATCTACCAGCTGCTGCTTCCTGCCTTCCTGGTCCGCACCTCCACTTTTTCCTGCCATGACTGCACCCCTCTTACCGGTCTGGATGAATGGTTGTTGGACTTCTGGATGAATGGTTGTTGGACTTCTATACAGTTCAATTTTCTATGAGTTCTGGTTGTTTTCTTGTTTCTAAATCTTTGTTGTCCTTAATTTTGGTTGTGAGAGGAGGCACAGCGTGTCCACCTATGCCTCCATCTTGGCTGGAAGTCTACATTTTTTTTTCAAGTGCACATGGAACACTTTCCAGAATAGATTATATGTTAGGCCCAATCAAATCCTAGTAAATTTAAGAGGATTGAAATCATATCAAGCATATTCTTCAACCACAATGGTATAAAACTAGAAATCAATTACAAAAAGAAAACTCAAATACACATGAACACATTGAAGCTAAATGACATGCTACTGAACAATGAGTGGGTTGAAATGAGATCAAGAAAAGAATCAAAAAATACCTTGAGACAAATATAAATGAAAACACAACAATCCAAATCTATGAGAAACATTAAAATAATCCAAAACATGAAATTTATTGCAACATAGTTCCTAACCTTAGGTCCCCAAGGTTCCTAAGCCTCACTTCATTTTTTTGAATTCTTTTTTCCTCATTCTGTTCTGGTTGAACATTTACTTCTTTCTTCTGGGCCAAACCACTGATTTGAGTCCCAGTTTCCTTCCCTTCACTGTTGGTTCCCTGTACATTTTCCTTTATTTCACTTGGCAAAGCCTTCACCTTTTCCTCAATTTTGTGACCATACTCAACCATTTCTGTAAGCATCCTGATTATCTGATAGATTGGCTATCTCTTTGTTGCTTAGTTCTATTTTTTTCTGGAGCTTTGATCTGTTCTGTCATTTGGGCCTTTTTTTTTTTTGGTCTCAGCATGCCTCTTATATAGTAAGGGGTGGAACCTTAGGTATTGGCCAGGTCAGGGCAACCCAGGTCACTGTTTGGTGGCACTGTATATGGGGAGAGGGGTCAGAGAGGGAACAATGCTGCTTGTTTGGCTCTGGGCCAGCTTTCAGTCACTTCTACTGCTATCCATATGCAAATTGGGCCTTTCTGGAGCTGATTCCCAGGTGGATGGGTCTGTGTGCTTTCTACGACCCTGTGGGTCTTTCCAACAATCTCTCCTGTGAGGGTGGGAGTTTCTCCCACTGCCTCAACACTCATAGGTTTTGAAAAACCTCACAGGTTTTTTCAGTCAGAGGTTTTGAGGCTTTATTTCCCCGAGCTGGAACCCTGGGTTGCGAGGTCTGTCTTGTACTCTAGTTGTTCCTCGCAGTTTATCAGCATGCAAATGTGGGACTGCCCACTCCACCAGCTGCTGTCTTGCTGCGTGTCCTCTCTGTCCCAGCTGCCCATCTCTGCCTGCTGGTCTGGATGAATGTTTCTTTAACTCTTTGGTTGTCCAACTTCCATACTGTTCAATTTTCTGGCAGTTCTGGTTGTTTTTTGCCTTTAAATTTGTTGTTGTCCTTCTTTTGGTTGTTCAAGGAGGCACAGTGTATGTACCTACACCTCCATCTTGGCCAGAAGTCCCTTAAAACTGTCTGCTATTTGTTGTCAATTTTTCCTTTCTGTTTTATTTTGTCCCCCTTTTCTTCCACATTTGCCTTCTTTTAGATCACTCAACATTGATGCATAAGAGATGGGGAACAAATAAGGTGAACCCTATAGCTGCCAAGCTTACTTCCTAGAGGGTGTTCAGACCATGGGGCCTATGCAGACCCTTAGGGCCTTCCTGAATAGAGGAGACAGAGCTCAGAGTTGAAATAGGTGGTAGCCGTCATAGAGAAAGGTACCAGTAAGGAGAGAGAAAGCTCTGGAGATGTGTTGCACTCAAGTTTTTAGCTGAGAACCATCAGCTGCCAGTATTTCTGACAGCCAGGGGCACAATTCCTCAGTCAGAGGTGCAGTCCTCTGCATCTGCTACAATGTTTTCAGAAAGGTACGTCCTTGGGTCTAGATTTTACCATCTATTACATATTACCCATCTTCTGAGTTGTTGTAAGACCTACTTAATATGCAAAAGAGTTTAGAAAATCACAAAATACTCATCATTGCATTAATATGACAGTGGTTTAAATTATACAACCCACATTATTATATCCACCTAACAGTTTCAGAACTGGGGGATCACTTCTGGGCATGACTAGTTTGTTGTTTATTTAGCTTTCATTGAATAATCTTTGTGAACAGAACATAGTTCCGAGGCTATAGGGAGAAAAATAATGCATTTACAGCGTTTGCCTTCCAAGAAATTACCATAATGCAAACAAATATATATAAAAAAGAAACTTTAATCAAAACATAATTGAACAATATCATTGTACTTGACTCTTTATATTAATTCTTGAAGGGCCGCGTACTGGCTAGAGTGGTGAGATGGTAGCTGGGTGGATTTAATCATCATGGATTTCATCAAGTGCTTGAGGTTTGGGCAGAATTTTGAAGGAGTAGGAAGATATACTCCACAAAATAGACTGAGGCTGTGGGCCTACCAGAAAGAATGGGTGTAAAAAGTGGGTGGGCATGAGCAAGTTCTTATGCAGAGAAGAATAGGGTCGCAATTGGGCTCGAGAAACCCTGGCCTCTGTCCCTAACTACTATGCAGGGAGATTCTGGAGCCTCATTTCCTCCTCAGCAAATCAGGCCTGAAGGAGTTCTTGCATCTTCTGACTCTAAAATTCCATGAGGGCATTGTTTAAAAAATCTCTGGTGATTATGAAACAGACTCGTAGATACAGAGAACATTTTGAAGGTTACCAGGAAAGAGGGAGTTGGGGTATGGATGAAAAAGGTGAAGGGACTTCAAAGTACAAATTGGCAGTTACAGAACAGTCATGGGGATGTAAAGCACAGTATAGGGAATATAGTCAATAATATTGTAACAACTATGTATGGTGTCAGGTGGGTCCTAGATTTATCCCAGTGATCATTTCGTAAATTATATAAATGTCTAATCATAGGGTTGCATACCTGAAACTAATACAATATTGTACATCAACTGTAATTTAAAAATAAAAAAATTAAAATATCTCTGATGATTATGAAAGTAAACACATATTTTCTTGGCTCAAGTAAGAATCAAAACTGTGACATGTTAGGAAATGATAACATTCAAGTGAGGGTGATAAGCCACAATACAGAGTCAGAAATTCACACAAAAGGAATTTAGAGACCATTTAAAGTTAGAAAGCAGGATAATTATATGATTAATCATCAATGATGTTTGAGAGAGAGTCTAGTCATATGATGGCTAAGTAACTGTCTTCTAAGGTTCATTCTGTCCGCGCAGCTATACTTGTGCTCCACACCACAACACGACCAACAGAATCTCCTATGCTGGATTCGATGGGCCATGGTTCAGCATTTTCTCAGAAGAAATCAGACTCACAAAATGAAAGTATCCAACCGTAATTTTATTATAATAATAATCGTACATCGTAACTCCTCTTCCACCTTCACTATACTGTGCTTTCATTATTTACCAATCTGGGAGCAGGGAGGGAGGACACCGCCAGACGAGCACATTTAAGAGACAAGCAATTGGTATATGTCTTTATGGTTCAATGATGCTACTGCAAGGGAGTACAAAATCAGGCATCAGGCACTGGAAAGAATGAGACTTTTTTCTATCTTATTTGCCCCCTCGGGTCTGCCGAAGATAGCGATTGTAGGCAGCGTTGTAGCCAAAAACCCTGGCGTAGTGTCCACAAAGTCGAACGTCATCACAGGCTTCCCGGTTGAACTCGTAGACAGGCTTGCTGCGTTCTCGGATCCTAGAAAGTGGGGAGAAAATGAAGCCCAGATTAAGAAGTATAAAGAGAATGGAGAAACAAGAAAAAGGAAAAAAGAATATCAGAAAATACTGAAGATCCCAATCACCATCCCCCGCCACCATCCTCGCCACGCCCATCCTCCCACCTCCCCCTTCCCCT
>PVKU01013014.1:0-31580 GCA_004027475.1 Anoura caudifer | reverse complement strand
CCCTTCACCTTTTCCCCCCATTATTCCCTCCCCTCTCCCCTCCGATCACTATCAGCCTCTTCTTAATTTCAATGTCTTTGGCTATACTTTGCTTTCTTGTTTGTTTTGTGGATTAGGTTCCTATTAATGGTGAGATAATGTGGTATTTGTCTTTCACCTCCTGGCTTATTTCACTTAGCATAATGCTCCCCAGTTCCATCCATACTGTCACAAAGGATAGGAACTCCTTCTTTCTTTCAGCTGCATAGAATTCCATTGTGCAAATGAACCATAATTTTTTGATCCATTCATTTACTGATGGGCACTTGAGTTGCTTCCAGCACTTGCCTATTGTAAATTGTTCTGCTATGAACATTGGGGTGTGTAGCCATCAGAGAGATGCAAATTAAAACCACAATGAGATACCACTTCTCACCAGTCAGAATGGCCATCACAAATAAAGCAACAAACAACAAATGTTGGAGAGGTTGTGGAGAAAAGGGGACCCTAGTGCACTGTTGGTGGGATTGCAGACTGGTGCAACCCACTATGGAAAGCAGTATGGAATTTTCTAAGAAAACTAAAAATGGAACTGCCTTTTGACCCGGCAATTCCACTGCTAGGATTGTATTCTAAAAACCCTGAAACCCACACCTTCATAGTCAATTAATGTTTGACAGAGGAAGCAAGCACATACAATAGGATAAAGATAGTCTACCCAATAAATGGTGTTGGGAAAATTGAACATACACATGCAGAAAAATAAAACTAGACTATCTTCTTACACCACATGCAAGAATAAATTCAAAATGGATCAAAGACTTAAACATCAGACCCAAAACCATAAAAAATCATAGAAGACAACATAGGCAACAAAATATCGGACATTGCTCATAGCAATATTTTATTGGATATACCTCCCCAGGCAAGGGAAACAAAAGAAAAAAATAAACAAATGGGACTACATCAAGCTAAACATTTTAGCCCTGCAAAGGCTTCATCAACAAAATAAAAAGACAACTCACTGAGTGGGAGAACATATTCATTGATATATCTGATAAGGGGTTAATATCCAAAATTTTTAAAGAACTTAAAGAACTCCACACACAAAAAACCCCAAACAACCCCACTTTAAAAATGGTCAAAGGGCCTGAATGGACACTTCTCCAAAAGAACATGTATTCTTTATGCAACTAAACTGGTCTAATTTGTTGAGCACCTCATTATATTACACCATTTCTTTTTATTTGGTCATTCCCAGGACCAGTGGCTGCACCAACAAAAATAAAATAATCTGCAGAAGTAATAACTTTGTTATTACAAGTATTTTCCTCATATAAATGCTCAATTCTTATCAAACACACCAAATTTTCTTGCCTTACTGTTTCTATCATGTGACACCAATACTTAACTTTTTATAAGATTGCATGTAGGAAATATTTTAAAAATACAAGCATGGATAATGATGATAATTAATGCAATGCTCTGTAACTATTCAACCTTCTCTATAGCCTCTGGCTGTGAAAGTACCCTTTTGCACCCAATAGATTACACTACATAAAATTTTTCTTTTATTTTCTATTTTAATTGTTCTTGTACAGTTTTCTGTCTTTTACTCCCATCCCAGCCCACAGCTCCAACCCTCCCCATCTCCCTCCCACATCTACCCCCATAGTTTTTGTCCATGTGTGTTTCATACTTGTTGCTCCAAACCCTTCCCCTTTTCCCTGGATATTCCCTCTCCTCTCCCCTCTGGTGACTGTCAGCCTGTTCTCAATTTCAGTGTCCTTGGTTATATTTTGCTTGTTTGTTTGTTTTGTTGATTAGGTTCCTGTTACAGGTGAGATCATATGGTATTTGTCTTTCACTTCCTGGCTTATTTTTCTTAGCATAATGCTCTCCAGTTCCATCCATGCTGTTGAAAAGGGTCGGAGCTCCTTCTTTCTTTCTGCTGCATAGAATTCCATTGTGTAAATGTATCATAGTTTCTTCATCCATTCATTTACTGATGGGCACCTAGGTTGCTTCCAACACTTGGCTTTTGTAAACGGTGCTACATTGAACATTGGGGTGCATAGGTTCTTTTGGATTGGTGTTTCAGGGTTCTTAGGATATAATCCTAGCAGTGGAATTGCTGGGTCAAAAGGTAGATCCATTTTTAGTTTTCTTAGAAAATTCCATACTGCTTTCCATAGTGGTTGCACCAGTCTGCAATCCCACCAACAGTGCACTAGGGTCCCCTTTTCTCCACAACCTCTCCAACACTTGTTGTTTGTTGCTTTGTTTATGATGGCCATTCTGACAGGTGTGAAGTGTTATCTCATTGTGGTTTTAATTTGCATCTCTCTGATAGGTAGCAATACTGAGCATCTTTTCATGTATTTCTGGGTCGTTTGTATATCCTCCTTGGAGAAGAGTCTGTTCAAGTCCTTTGCCCATTTTTTAATTGGGTTGCTTGTCTTCTTAGAGTGGAGTCATGTAAGTTCTTTATATATTTTGGAGATTAAACCCTTGTCTGGGGTATCATTGGCAAATATGTTTTCTCATACAGTTCGTTCCCTTTTTATTTTAATACTGTTTTCTTTAGCCATGCAGAAGCTTTTTATTTTGATGAGATCCCATTTGTTTATTCTTTCCTTTATGTCCCTTGCTTTAGGGGACATATCAGTAAAAATGTTGCTGGGTGAAATATCTGAGATTTTCCTACCTATGTTCTCCTCTAGGACTTTAATGGTGTCACGGCTTATATTTAAATCTTTTATCCACCTTGAATTTATTTTTGTGTATGGTTTAAGTTGGTGCTTGTGTTTTATTTCTTTTCAACGTAGCTGTCCAGTTCTCCCAACACCACTTGTTGAAGAGGCTATTTTTACTCCATTTTATGTTGCTGCCCCCTTTGTCATATATTAATTGACTGTAGAAACTTGGGTTTATTTCTGGGCTCTCTGTTCTATTCCACTGGTCCATGTGCCTGTTTTTATGCCAGTACCAGGCTGTTTTGATTACAGTGGCTTTGTGATTCAGTTTGGTGTTATGTATTGTGATCCCTCCTACTTTTCTCTTCTTTCTCAAAATTGATGCAGCTATTTGAGGTCATTTATGGTTCCATATAAATTTTTGAAGTGTTCGTTCTATGTCTGTGCAATATATCATTGGTACTTTAATAGGTATTGCATTGAATCTGTAAATTGCTTTGGGTAGTATGGACATTTTGATGATGTTAATTCTTCCAATCCACAAACATGGAATATGTTTCCATTTGTTTGTCTTCCTTGATTTCTTTCTTCAGTGCTATGTAGTTTTCTGCATACAGGTCTTTTATCTCCTTGGTTGGCTTTATTCCTAGGTATTTTATTTTTCTTTTTGCTATATCAAATGGGATTTTTTTCCTTGATTTCTGTTTCTGCTGTTTCATTGTTGGTATACAGGACTGCCTTTCATTTCTGGATATTGACTTTGTGTCCAACTGTTTGGAGAAATTCATTTATTAGGTTAAGCAGCCTTTTGGCCGAGTCTATAGAATTTTCTATGTACACTATCATGTCATCTGCAAACAATGATAGTTTTGTTTCCTCCTTTCTGATTTGAATGCCTTTTATTTCCTTTCCTGCCTAATCGGTGTGGCTAAGACTTCCAATACTATATTGAATAGAAGTGGTGAAAGTGGACAACCTTGTCTTGTTCCTGATCTTAGTGGAAAAGATTTTAGTTTTTGACCATTGAGTTTGATGTTGGCTGTAGGTCTCTCATATATGGCTTTTATTATGTTGAGGAATGCTCCCTCTATTCCCACTTTGCTGAGTGTTTTTATCACAAATGGATGCTGTACCTTATCAGATGCTCTTCTGCATCTATTGATATGATCATGTGATTTTTGTCTTTGCTTTTGTTTATGTGATGTATTACATTTACTGATTTGCGAATGTTGAACCAACCTTGCATCCCTGGGATGAATCCAACTTGGTCATGGTGTATGATCTTTTTAATGTATTGTTGGGTGAGGTTTGCCAATATTTTGTTGAAGATTTTAGCATCTATGTTCATTTAGCAATATTGGCCAGAAGCTTTCTTTCTTTGTTGTGTCTTTATCTGGTTTTGAGATTAGGATGATGCTAGCTTCATAGAAAGAGTTTGGGAGTCTTCCATCATTTTGGATTTTTTGGAATAGTCTGTGAAGGATAGGGGTTAGCTCTTCCTTAAATGCTTTGTAAAATTCTCCTGTGGAACCATCTGGCCCAGGGCTTTTGTGTGTCAGGACTTTTTGGATTACTGCTTCAATTTCATCTGCTGTTATTGGTCTGTTCAGGCTTTCCGCTTCTTCTTCATTGAGTTTTGGAAGATTATATATTTCTAGAAACTTGTCCATTTCACCTAAGTTTTCTAATTTCTTGGCGTACAGTTCTTCATAGTAATTTCTTACAATCTTTTGTATGTTTGTGGTATCAGTTGTAATCGCTCCTTTCATTTCTGATTGTGTTTATTTGGGTCCTCTCTCTTTTTTTTTCTTGATGAGCCTGCTTAAAGGCTGGACGATTTTATTTATCTTTTCAAAGAACCAGCTTCTGGATTCATTGATTCTTAGAATTGTGCTTTTAGTCTCTATGCCATTTAATTCTGCTCTGATCTTGGTTATTTCCTTCCTTCTACTTACTCTGGGCTGTCTTTGTTTTTGTTCCTTGAGTTCTTGTAGGTGAGGGTTAAGTTGTTTGTTTGAAATGTTTCTATCTTTTTTAGGCAGGCCTTTATCCCTATGAACTTCCCTCTGAGGACTGTCTTCGCTGTGTCCCATAAGTCTTGGGTCATTGTGACTACATTTTCATTTGTTTCCAGAAACTTTTTGATTTCCTCCCTAATTTCATTCTTGACCCATTCATTGTTTAATAGCATGCTATTCAATCTCCATGATTTTGAGGACTTTGGGTTTTTCCCCTTGGGGGTTGGTTTCTAGTTTCAGTCCCTTGTGGTCAGAGAAAATGCTTGGTATGATTTCAATTTTCTTGAATTTGTTGAGGCTAGTTTTGTGTCCTATCATGTGGTCTATCTCTGAGAATGTTTCTTGTGCATTGGAAAAGAATGTGTATTTAGTTTCTTTGGGATGAAGGGCTCTGTATATATCAGTTAAGTCCATTTAATCTAGAGTGTTGTTCAATGCCACAATATCTTTGTTGATATTTTGTTTGGAAGATCTGTCCATTTTTGACAGTGGGGTGTTAACATCCCCTACTATAATTGTTTTGCTGTCAATATCTTTCTTGAAGTCCTCGAAGATTTTCTTGATGTATTTAGATGCTCCTATGTTGGGTGCATATATATTTACAATGTTTATGTCTTCTTGGTGGATTCTTCCCTTGAGTATTATGAAATGACCTTCTGGGTCTCTCTTTATGGCCCTTCTTTTGAAGTCTATTTTGTCTGATATGAGTATTGCTACCCCGGCTTTTTTTTCCCTGTCCATTTGCTTGGAAAATTTGTTTTCATCCTTTCACTTTGAGTCTGTAGGTCTTTTGTCCTGAGGTTGGTCTCTTGTAGGCAGCATATGTGTGGGTCATGCTTTCTTATCCATTCAGCTATTCTATGTCTTTTGATTGGAGCATTTAATCCATTTACTTACATTTAAGGTTATTATTGATAGGTACTTATTCATTGCCCTTTTTGTTTCTGTCTCTCTCTCTCTCTTTCTCTCTCTCTCTCTCTCTCTCTTCCTTCCTTTCCTTAAAGCAGTCCCTTTAGTATCTCTTGCAGAACTGGTTTTGTAGAGGTGTATTCTTTTACACTTCTTTTGTCTGGGAAGTTCCTTATTTGGCCTTCAATTTTGACTGAAAGCCTTGCTGAGTAAAGCAGTCTTGGTTGCAGGCCTTTGGTTCTCATTACTTGGAATATTTCTTGCCATTCTCTTCTGGCTTGGAGTGTTTCTATTGAGAAGTCAGCTGCTAACCTAATCAGGGCTCCCTTGTATGTTACTTCCTTTTTCTCCCTTGCTGCCTTTACGATTCTCTCTTTGTCTTGGAATTTTGCCATTTTAATTATGATGTGTCTTGATGTGGGCCTCTTTGGGTTCCTCTTGATTGGGACTCTCTGTGTTTCCTGGATTTGTCTGACTTTTTCCTCTCATCAAATTAGGGAAGTTTTCCATTATTACTTTTTCAAATAGGTTTTCTATCCCTTGCTCTTCTTCTTCTCCTTCTGGTGTTCCTATTATATGGATATTATTACATTTCATATTGTCTTGCATTTCTCTTAATCCCTCTTCATTCTTTCTGAGCCTCTTTTCCTTTTCTTGCTCTTTCTGGGTGTTTTTTTCTACTTTGTCCTCCAACTCACTGATCTTCAGCTTCATCGATTCTGCTTTTCATTCCTTCCACTGTGTTCTTCAGTTTAGAAATTGTATTCTTCATTTCCTCTTGGCCCTTATTGATAGTTTCTATTTCCTTTTTCATGTTGACACAGTTTGCAGTGAGTTCATCATAGCTTCCCTGTAGTTTCTGGTAGCTCATTGAGAGCTCATGGAGCTTCCTGACAACCCTTGCTTTGAACTCAAAATCTGATAGTTGAGTTGCCTCTGTTTCATTTAGCATTCTTTCTGGGGCTTCCTCCTTTTCTTTCATTTGGGGATTGTTTCTTTGTCTTCCTAATGTTTGTGAGACTCTTCTTGTGAGCCTCAGCTTCTTAAATTGATCTGTTCTGGCTCCCTGGGTTTGTGGTGTGAACTTCTGTGCTATAATACCTATGAGATTCAGTGGTGCAGTCTCCTTCAGGAATCCTGGTGATCACAGCTTCCACTGTCTCAGCTGTTGGAATGCCCCTTCTTTGGGACCAACTCTGGCTTTTTCACCGTTCCAAGTTTTTTTGTTTTTGTCTCACTTGTGGGTATTTAAAAAGAGAAAAGAGGAAGAAAAAAATGAAAAAGGAAGAAAAAAGAAGAAGTAAGAAGAGATAAAACTGGAAAGAAAGAAAGAAGAGAAGCAAAAGGAGTTGAGGGGTAAAAAAGACAAAAATAATAAAAAAAAATAAAAAATTATTTTAAAAAGAAAAGGAAAACAAACAATCAAACAAAAAACTCTTGCTGTTTTCACACTTGCCAAGCCAGATTTTCTGGTCTTGCTGGCTGCAAAGGCCAAGGGGTGATGGTATTGCTTTTCTTCCTGTTCAGTGCTCAGTTATCTTTGGGGAAGTCCTCCCAAGGCTAGCCCGCTTCTCTCTGCACAGGGCCTGAAGCACATGTTGTCACCTCCTGGGGAGCACACACTTTCCCGAGTTCATGGGTGTGAGCTGGGTCTCCTATGCCGTGCACTCACCCCAATTTCACAGGAGTGAGCTCTGGGTTTCCCATAGATCATGCACACTCTCTGGGTTCACATGCACAGGCTCCAATTCTCCCATGGATCACTTGCACTCCCCGGTTCCCGGCATGGGCCACAGGTCTCTGGTCGAGCAGCCATCTGGTGTCGCACCCAGTTGTCTCTGTTTGCGTGTGCAGGCATCTTTGGTCGCGCAGCCATCTGCTGTCACTCGGACCGGGTTCCCTCCCTAGAGGCCCGTAGCAGGCCTGGCAAGCACCAGGCCCGGGGCCTCAGCAGCCCTGTTCTCTATGCTGATTCCTGGGCTCTTATGGTTCTGAAGTACTCTCCTTACCATCCGATTTTTCAATGTCCACTACAACCTTCGATCCCCTACTTACAAATATGCTGTGTTTCCGCTGGTTGACCGTTCCATTTCTTCGAAGATTGGCCAGGTTCCTCTCCCGTGTACAGGGGGAAATGGAATCTGCTCCCTCCTACTGTGCCACCATCTTCCTTCCAGACTACATGAATTTTAATTTTACTTTTTCTCTCATTCCCTCACTAAAATCAGTCCCCAAATTCCCAGTCCTAAACAGCTCTGAATCTGCCCCGTCTTTAATATCCACATTGCCATTGTTTAAGTCAGATTTATAATAGTTTTGACTTGGATAAGTCTCTTAACTGGCCTCCCTCTCTGCTTCCTCTGTCATTCCCCTCCAATTTGTTCTCTACTCTTTTGCCAGAGTAATACCTCTCTCTCTCTCTCTCTCGCTCACTCGCTCTCCCCCTGCAACTAAAGCCAAGTTTATTTGTTCATTGTTTGTATTTGATATACTACTCCATGACATCCTTGGCTTGAGACTCTTAGCCATTGTTCTTCACCAACACACAACTGCAACAACCACTTTGCAGGGTTTTCCTTGTCGATTTTACAGAGGCCTAATCATTCCCCTCCTTTCTTGTTGTCATCAACCTGAATTAGGGTGCTTTGGTGTTCAGCACAAAGGGCCTTCACCAACTTGCCATACAGTACGTAGGCACATCACAGTTGGATACAAGCACACAAAGATGGGCACGGTGTCTTTTCTTAGGTTTCCTGTAGAAAGGATTTCATTAAGAGCTATTGCACAAACACTGTGAATTTCATACTTACTTCCCTTGGCTGCAATTTTGTTCCTGGTGGTTCCAACCCACAATATTGATATTGACACAGGTACTCAATATTGGATGATGTTGGTCTTCGGCACCTCTGATAAAGCAGTATTAATGTCCACTATGCTTCCAGCAACAATGCCTTCCTCCCCCATGGCATAGGTTATAGGTGGAGCTGAATCTTGAACATACCCAAGCATTCACTTGGGCTTCCATGCAATGCTGCCCCACGTGGGAAAGAGAGCCAGAATAATCTTTCTGAAGTTCAAAATCATTCACACTGACCCTTTTACAAAATCCACCAATGACTCTCAGCTGGTTTCAGGATAAAATCAAACATTTTAGCAATGCTTCATGGCTTTTATGTGGAGGTCCTTGCTTGCCTATCCAACCTCATTTCCCATCATCTCATCATGCCTAATATAGCACCACCTGCAATTCCACAGGAGCAATGTTCTCTGACACCCTCATATACCTGGAAAACTTAGATCCAACTCACACTCCCTCCCAGGCCCTCCCATCTCCCTTTCCTTCCAGGTTCAATGAGGTGTTTCTCTTTTGGACTCTGCGCCTAGCACAGCCATTCATACCATCACACTGTCTGCTTGTTTTCTCCTCCAGACTCTGCTTTCTGACTGTGAGCTCCCAAAGGACAAAATGTTTTTAATATTTACATATGTTCACTAGAGAGCCACATGAATATTGTTTCCATACAACCTGGATTTTTTAGTACAATCTGGTTTTACCATATAACTTATCTCATTGACATAAATATGGGATAACATTTTAGTGATGCTGCCTCCTCATTTTTAGTACATAATATATAATGATAAACATAGGCTTAACTGGATATGAACCTGAGGAACAAAATAAAATCATGTGCCATGGTACCTTACGGTAAATACAAATAACAACATTCTCATATGTTGTTCTCATATGTTTTAAAAATAAATATAAATTCACATATTTCTTATTGTTAGTGGTCTTCTGGCTATAGGCCACAACTTGGGCAGTCTTGCCTCTTTATACAAAAAAAATCTATTTTATTTTTATTATAATTGCTGATTGATATCATCTGGAAAAAAAGACATTAACTGGCCTCTTTTGCACCCCCAATTAGTTTGAAGGAACTCAGTTCTCAATTGCAGTTTCCTACTTCTTCTTTTCAGTGATAAGTGAGAAACACTAGATCACAATGGTGATGACACAGCCCTCAATCAAAGCAAAGGCTTTTCCACCCATTATGAGAGGAATCCATTCTAAATGTATTCCTTAAGCGAATTCTGCATGCATTATATTATGTACTATATAATAGTTATATAATATGTAATGCATACATTATATATTGTATATGCATTATTCTATTATGTGATATAATTATTATATTATTTGTATTATATATTTATATATTCATGCCCACCCACCCCTCTTCCCTAAACTTTCTTATGAGTTTAAAGATAGAAGAGGGTAGTCAATGTTATATGGAAATTTCCCAAATGGTATGTCTCCAACAGGTAATATATGAGCCATAATTTTGACCTCCCCAGACTCTGAGGCAAACAGAGCAAGAGCTGGGATGACTAGAACCCCAGAAGTTGGTTGTCTCTAACCTTGAGCAGCTTCTCCCTTTTCTTATATGCGACATTATTATTCTCTACAGGTGATATAACATGCAAAAAGTTTGAGAATCTCTATAAGACTTCATATGCACAACAAGAAATCTCTAGCATATATATCCTTTTCATCATCTAACCTTGCTCTTATTCTTGTATTTTCTTTCTCATTGGCTTGCATCACTGCCCACTCAGTTACCAGGTTAGAAATACGAGTCACATAAGTCTCCCTCCTTTCTCTCATCACCTTTCTAACCACTTTCAAGTGTACCTTATAACTATTTCCCCCATTACTCTGCTCTTTTTCTTCTATTCCTCAACTGCCAAAGTCTACTCACCATCATCCGTCATATGCAATATGGCTCACTAAATGGTCCCCTGGTCTTTAGTTTTGCCAGCTTCATAACTATCTTCCACAGAGCCACTTTTCTAAAAATAAATCTGGCCATAGCACTTTGTAGCCTTTATTGCCACAATGGTTTCCCATCAATACTAGAATAAATCCCATGCTTCTCAAAACTGAGTCACAAAGAGCTCTATGACATGGCCAATATCTGTTCCTTTAGTCTCATATTTAGCTACTCCCAGAAGTAACACACTGCTTGTATTCCACTAGTTACAACCAACTCTTTTTCATCCTTATGCAGTGATGTGGTATAAATTGGCTTGGAGCAGAAAGGAGATATAGGTGGAATCCTGATTTGTAACATTTGAAAGTTTTTGTTTGAAATACCCCCACCAGAGCCAATTTCAAGCTCCTTAACATGGCATCACTGAACATTGAGCTGGAAAGAGACGCACCATAGCACATAATTATATAGCAGCTTCACCACACAGCTACAACAAGTAAATAACTATAGAGCATAGGTAATAGTAAAGTGTAGTGAAATAATTAAAAAGTGATGTTTTCAATGTTTATTACTTTTGCTTTTAATATAACTTATTTAATTGCATGTTCATATAATCTAATTTTATTAATGGCTGTGTTTTACAAGCAGCTCACAAAATTCCTGAAAACTTAACAACCAACTCTTGCAAGCCAGTATGTGCTAGCTCTAGCACACCACAGACTTTATGCCTTTACTCAAGTAAATTCCATTTTATTCCGTTCTCCAGCCTCTGTCTGGCCTCGTCAAGGGCTACTCATGCTGTAAGGCAGAGTTTCTCAAGTGTGAGCATGAATTTCAGAATGCTGTGATTTTTGTGACAATCCTTAGGTAAACTAATCAAGAAGTTGCGTTCTTCAGTGTGAAAGTGTGGAGATAAGTCAGGATGCATCTTTAGGAGGAGTTGGAGCACAGCAGAGCAACCTGACTCACGGCCACACCAAGAGGCTGAAGCGGTATTCACCAGCGAAGGCTCCTCACCCAAAAGCAGGGTTGCCTTTGCACCTATATCAAATCCCCTGGAGTGTGTCTTTTTTCTTGTTTTATCTTCATCTGATGACATGCTTATTGATTTTAGAGAGGGGGGAGAGGAAGGAGAAAGAGAGAGTGTGAGAAACCTCAATGTGAAAGAGAAACATTCATCAGCTGCCTTTTTGTACGCGCCCAGACTGGGATGGAAACTGCAACCCAGGCATGTGCCTGAGCGGGAATCAAACCCATGACCTTTCAGTTTGTGGGACAACACCCAACCAACCGAGCCACACCAGCCTGGGCTCCTGGAATGTTTCTTAAAATGCAGGTCCCTGGGGTTCAGTCCTTACACCTGCTGAATCTGGAACTTCTTGGAAGCCTAGGAATCTGTATTTTAGCAAATTAACTGGCTAGGAGAGTCTGAAGCACACTGAAGTTTGAAAACTATTTGTTTAAACTATTTTTCTGCTGAAGTGTCATATTACTAAGGAAATTCTGTCTGGCTCACTCCCTGGGAGGCAGGATGGGGAAAGAATAAGCA
The DNA here is from genome assembly GCA_004027475.1 of Anoura caudifer. NCBI lineage: Eukaryota > Metazoa > Chordata > Mammalia > Chiroptera > Phyllostomidae > Anoura > Anoura caudifer. Next base: position 19,657 of record PVKU01013014.1, on the reverse strand, counting down.
AAGTCGCAGTGGCCTGAAACCGTGTGACATAGAAAACTGTAGGAAGTTCAGCAAGCTTGTGGGGTAAAAAGGTGAAAAGAGTACATTGGGAAACACAGGTCTGAGAAGTTGCTAAGGGTTATCCCATGAAAGGCCCTTCATTCCACAGTAGACATTGGGCTTTAAATAAAGGTGGAAAATAATTGAAGGGTCTGAAGCCAAAGGAGGAAGAATTTTCCTCTAACTTACAAAGGTTCTTTCAGCTGGTCTAATAATCAAATCAAATTGAAACAGATTAACCAGAGAAAAACAAATTTAATTTTGTATATACAGGAACCCCACATACATAAAGGTTTCAAGAAAGCAAGGAAAAATATATATAATAAGATGCATATATTGCATATATATTGTATATACTATGTTATCCCATATATGTGCATATATAGATGCATATATATGCATCTTATCCCATATATGTATATTATATATAAAAACTAAAACAAATTTAATTTTGCATATGCAAGAATCCCACATACATAAAACTTTCAAGAAAGAAAGAAAATGATATATATGTGCACATAAGATGCATATATAATATATATATAATCCCACATATATGCATATGTATGGGATATATACTCATCTTATCATACACACACACACACACACACACACACACACACACACACACATCTTGAGCCAAGGAACGAGACAGGGGCCTGGGGCTTCAGAGCAGAGAACTGTAATTCACAGAATGATAAGAGCAGATGTCTAGTAATTTGATGTTTTCCCTGCTGTGAAGATATGTATAAAGTTTATTTCTGGAAATAACTCTTATTATGGGGAATGCCCCAACTTTAATTCTTTAAGAGAAAGGTAAAAGTTTATCTCAAGCCTAAAAGTTCTTGATTGCCTGGAGTTCAAAATAACCCCCATGCCAAGGTGTCACATCTTGGACAGGTCTATTCAGAACCCCTTCACAAACAATAATTGAATAAGCAACTCAACCTTCCTCTTTCTTGTCTAAACTTTAATAACTCATTGAAAAGAATGAAACTATTTTAAACAAAGTTATATAGCTTTTTTCTCAGAATGACTAAGATTCTTCATATTTTATCCATATGAGAAATTATCTCCTACAATAACAAAAAGAAAAACAAGTTCCATTTCTTTTGTTCCTGGGAGATAATCTCTCTTAGAGCAAGATGGTTGACGAAAGGCCAAATAGTTCCCGTTCCTTCTGTTAGATCTTCTCTCTCGGATCCCTTTACCCAAGTTAATGCCACCAATACCATTGTTACCCTCCACTTTCACAGCCTCAACAAAACCTGTCAAGGGGCAATCTTATCCCTGCATGCCTAGTATTTAAATTTTCAAAAAGGCTTAACAAAATGCTAAGTGAAAGCAAAAGGGAAGCAAGGAATCACAAAAAGCACTTTAAAAAGTCTCAACTTACAAATGATATATTTTAAAACTCTCTTAGCATAAAACAATGGATATAAATTTACCTCAAAATTCAAAAACTCAATAACCTCACAAGTATTATTACATATATACTTAAAAATAAGTAGAGAATTACAGTCAAATTGTGATGTGCTTCATGGCAGCTAGCTAACTTCACTTAACACATAATTTTCTTGTTCCATCTCTCCTGTTTTGCAAAACCTTATATTCAAATTTATGCCTTGGCAATACTGCAAAAGATCACCTCCAAGATATATTTGTGGAAAAGCTGAAAAGGAAGTACTTGAAAATGTGGAAATGCATGAATGTCTATTAATATTTGTTCTTGAGGAATGTGTATGTCTTTCCAATAAATTATATAAATGCAAATATTATTTTCTTTCTGACTCCTTGAACATTCTAAGATCATGATAAACAGTAGCACCTTTATACATCTTGTCTTTTTGTTCACTAAATCTTTCTTCAATCCCAGAATAGTGATTTATATACAGTAGACCTTTAATAAATAATTTCTGAATGAATGAAAGAACAAATTTAAGGACTCTACATATGATTCTGTTTGGAAAAGTTTCCATTTCATAAATTAAACTGAGGCTTTGAAAATCTACCTCTGTAATTTTGGGTGCAGATAGAGTAAAGAGAGTCCTATGGCTCTCACTACTAATTACTAATCAAACCTCATTTTTTTGAAATCACTCTAAGATTCCAGATATGCATCTAGTACTTTTATTGTGTTTAAAATAAAAGATTTTATGAGATTTTAAAAATAATTCTGGCAAAATGGGAAGATGTTCTCAAAAATTCACAGCAAATGATATTAGTCAAAAGGCACTTATTTAGGGAGTTTTATCTGTTGCACCTATTAAAATATGGTTAAATATATCAACTTAAGTTCTATTTAAAATAGTTTTAAAGTTGGAGAGAAAGTCTAAAAGTATGTCGCATACATTATAGGAGTGAACACAAATCTAAAAAATTTAAATTTAAAATTTTTCATAGTGTAAAAAGAAAAAGAGAATGTCCTCATTCCTCCCTTGTCTTTACTATTTCCTTCAGAAGACTTGAAATTACAAATGATTTCTCTGTCTTTTATGCAATGTAAGTAAATCCTTTTCAAACCTGAATGCATCTCTTGCCAGTTTTGCATCCTAGGAAGGTCTTTCCAGGGGGCTTCAGAGCCAGCCCTTTCGGAATGCGAACACCGGGAAGGTTGATGCTCTGTCTCCCTGTGCCTGCGGGAGTTGAGCTGAGGTGCCTGGCTCCATGCTGGAACTTCCCACTGGTCAAAAAGGTGAATGAAGGTTTCTTTTTTCCTTGGATAAAGACAATTCACATGTACGTAATAAATTATATCTTCAGAGCTTTGTAAAAAGAGTAGGGTTTGTTTTTCCATTTGCAGTCTCTTTAGCATTGTGTCTGTGATGCACATCACAATCTGATTTAATGATTTCAAGACAATAAAACTCTTCCATTCTTTTCTACGTTTTGTGGACTGGGTTGGCAGATTTCACTTTTAATTATATTTCCCCAACAAGGTTCAGGTGGAGTTGAGGAGAAAGAAAATGCTATGTTGAAACAAGACTGAGGGGAAAAAACAAAAACAATAAAACTAAAGCATTGAAAATGTTTCCCATCAATTAAAAATGCAGTAAATGTCATGTCCTTCTACTGGCAAGGACAAAGATTTTATAAAATTAATGTGCTATAAATTGGATGTTGGAAAGCAGAGTTTGAAAAGCTCAGAGAATTCAGAACTTTTGCTCTTAGTTAAATCCATCTGTGTACCTAAATAAAAGGAAATTCAATAGTTCTCACATTAAGGCAACCTATTTATTTCAATGAAAATTGTAAGGTTGGCAGGGGAAACAAAGGAGGTTGCGCCGGTTCCCCTGCGAAGAAGCCGAAAGCTGTAGCTAAGCCTCCCCAAAGTCATGTGACACCTCACCCCACCTGCATCGCCCCTTACTCACCAATCCCCAATCACCACGCTACCCCTCGCCCATGCTTCTTTGTATAAAACTCCTTCCCAAGAACACAGGAGTCGCGACTTCCCTGGCCCGCGCTCCCCCAGACCAGTGAACCTGGCCCGGCAGCGCTCCCCAATAAACTTCTGCTTGTCCTACTTCTGGCTCACTCTCGTTCTTCCTTGGAGAATACCTTACAAAAACTAGAAAGGAATTACACAACATGCTGATAAAAATATTTAATTGATGAAAATTGGAAAAAAATCCTCAAAGAATTAGAAAGGCAAAGGAAATTCCTTATCAATTAATACATCAAGAAGACACTGAAGAAGTGATCTAAAAAAATTACTAATTAAAAGCTCACATAAAATGAACCTCTATTATCTGCATTATAACTAATTAACATTTGATTACATTTTACATCACCTAATCTAGCACAATGGGAAAACTTACTGAGATCAAAATGCCACCTATATGCTTCTTCAATATCAAAGTATAGCTGTACGATTAGGAACTCCAGATTTACAGGCAAAGAATTCTAATCAAAAAAACTCACCAAGAGAGTCTTAATTCCCTCCGCCTGACTAAACTTTAGTCAGGTTTCTTCCTGACCCTAGGCCCTGGCCCCTCCTAGAGCATTTTCTTTATTTAACCTGTAATTGTAAACTCTTTTCCTGCCTCTTTGAGATGTAAATCTTTTTAAAGGCCTTGTCAGCTTTATAACCCAGGAATACCTTTCTCAGGGAACCAGGAAGCCATCCTTTAGAAGTGTAATCATCAAGGATGATTCTGCTCTTCTGTCACAGTATCTAGGTGGTTAGAAGCCTAACTTCTTTGAAAAGCACAGATGACCTAATCACAGAGGAAAAAACCGTGACTCAGTTTTAGACTCAGAAAATAACTGAATGTGCTCAACACGTCCCATTGATCAGCCTCCCACTAACATCCTCCAGGACTTTTCCACTAGTTTACTTCAGGGCTTAAGTCCTCCCGCCCTTTGTTTCAGTGGAGTTGTGTTCAAACTTAGCGGGGCTCTCACTAGTCTATTGTAGTAGCCTTAACTAATGTTTTCTTTGCCTGTTTATCTTTGTCCAGCGAAATTTTTGCTCTAACAAAACCTATCCTGTGATTTCTTAAAATTTTGATCAGAAATAAATAAATAGCCTTGGCTGGTGTGGCTCAGTTGATTGAGTGCCGACCTGCAAACCAAATGGTCACCAGTTCAATTCCCAGTCAGGGCACATGCCTGGGTTGCAGGCCAGGTCCCCAGTAGAGGGTGCGTAAGAAACAACCACACATTGATGTTTTCTCCCTCTCTTTCTCCTTGCTCTACCCTCTCTAAAAATAAATAAATAAAATATTTTAATTAATTAATTAATTAAAGCTTGACGAATAAATAAAGCTTGAAAACTATAAGAAGTATTTAATCATTTATTTTCTTTATGTTTCAGAAAGAATTTTCTAGATTGTAGATAGGCAGCATAGATACATAATACAGGTCATAGCACATATATATCTATATATGTAAATAATTATATACTTAAATAAATATATTAAAGGGAACCTAAATATGCCACCTTAAAATATGCCTTTTTTGGCCTAAGGATTATTTTGAGTTTGAGGCAATTGAGGAAAAGTTCTCAAAACAGAGATTAATTTTCCTTTTATAATAAAGAGATAGGGTATAGTGTTTACTATTTTTCTAAAGGTTTTGACATGTAAACTTTGCTTGTTTTTGTGTTTGCCACTGAGCATTGTATTTGATGAGAAAAATTTGAGAAATGCTGGAGTATATTATTTAATATTTTATTTATTATTTTACACTTGAAGAAAGCAAAAATAAGTAATACCCCTCAAAAAGAAACCTTTTATGATATTTTCACTCTTGTTATCGGAAGGATCCAAAGGCAATAGAAAGAGCTTGCCAACATGTGTCAATTTATCTTTTCTGTGCTTTTCTTTGACACTTAGGGCACTAATCCTCTTTTTCTTCATGAATAAGAGGTGCCCTGGAACTTATGTTCTCAGAGATTAATTCACATGAATTAAAGTTCTCTCCTTTTCTCTTTCATGGTTTACTCAAAACCAGAGGTTTTTCATTGCATAACCTGATCAAGCTTAAGCTTTATATTAGACAGATGTCTGAGAAGGTTTTCAATGAAAGCATCATAGCTCCATCCAAACTAGGCACTAATCCTTCACTTTAAATATGGATCTGGAGACTAAGTCAAATGTAGAGAGAAACTCTTACCTGTTGTCTCTCAAATACCCAACTTTTTAATTCCTAGAATAGATGGAAGGTTGATGAAAGACACAAATGGCAATACCAGATTCATAATTATTTAGCATATCATTAAAAATAAAAATAGAATCACATCCAAGAACCAAATGAACATTACAATATTTTACAAATCATGCATTAGTTCTCTAATGCAATAACAGACTTTGTTTCACTGACTGATCACAGACTTAGTTTAATGGGCAAAAGTGTAAATAAAAGATAAAGGCATTGTGGCTTCAGGTTTTTCTGGGTTTTGAAAATTTCTTATTCAATAACTTGGGCCTCCCCAACTTACAACGTGATTGGATGCTGCCTTTGGAGAGGCTATCTACATTGAAAATATTTGGATCTTGGTAAAGGTGGTTATAAAGGGGACCAAAGTTTTGCTACTCTAAAACTGTTTTTCAGGATATTGGTTTTAAGCTGGTGATTGGGAAACCAAAGACTTAGAAAGAACCTTTGGTATCATTGGTATTTAGCTAGAAAAGGGCAACAAAGGCACTTAGACTTTCAGGGTATCATGTTCCACCAAGGGGATTAACACTCCTCCCTTCCTCCCCCATTCTGGTACCAGATTGCTGGAGGAGCAGGGGGAGAGGCTGAACCATAGCGGACTGTCAGTCTAACCAGGGAATATGGACCCATCCAAAGCTTGCAAAAACTTGGGCAGTTGATTGGATACATTTTTTTTAAATTTTATTTATCTAATTTTGGAGAAAGGGGAAGGGAGGAAAAAAGAGAGGAAGAGAAACATCAGTGCGTGCTTCCCTCTCATGCACCCTCTACTGGGGATCTGGCCAGCAACCCAAGCATGTGCCCTGACTGGGAATTGAACTGGCAACCCTTTGGTTCGCAGGCTGTCACTCAATCCACACCAGCCAGGGCTGGTTGGATATTTTTAAAAAGCTTCTAGTCTTTTCCAAGCCCAAGATATATAATCCCAGGGGAGCAAAAATGCTTGCACTCTCTCTCTCCCCCTTGCTGTCTTTCTCTCATATGCTCATGACCTGCAGTAAGACCATGCACCATGCACATGTGTCCTTAGCAGCCATGTGGCCTAAGGCAATGCAGACCCCAAATGCACGCACCTGGCTGGAGCCTGAATACCTTAGCACAGGAGTGGGTTGCAGCCAGGAACACATGCTAACCTAGCTGGTGATGGACTGGACTGGACTTTAATATGCAGCAGAAACTCTGGACACTGGCTTTTGTGTTGGCCCTACTAAAGACAAGATTGGACCTTTCCATAGGGAGATGGGCAGAGATGGAACATTGGGACAGGAAGGAAACTCCCTTTTAAAAAATATTTTATTGTTTATGCTATTACAGTTGTCCTGCTATTTCCCCTTTCACCTCCTCTCCACCCTACCCCCTCTTTCATAATCAATCCCCTCACCATTGTCCTTGTCCCTGTTCTTTGACTAATCCCTTCACCTTCTTTCATCAGTGCCCACCAGGAGGCGAATCCTCTTAATTTTACATCATCAATAAAGTTTACCACAGAGCCCCATCCTCCCATGTGGGTGCCAGGAAATTCTTTTCCTTGAGATACCGCAGCTACTTCACTTCCATTGATAACACTTTGACCTTCCCCCTTCCCTGCCTGGAAGATTCTAATGGATGCACCTGCTCCAGCTGGGAAGTCTTAACATGTTGACTTGAGCGTACTAGATAGAAAGACACCAAGCAAGGCCCTGTTAACTACATCACCCCATGTCCCATTGTTTTTGTGTTGCCTAGCAAGAGTTTGCCTGCCACATACATTCCGCCCTTCTTCAACTACCTGTAAATTGCCTACTTCCTTTGAAATCTCAGACTCATGTCCCAAAATTATTCCTCTGTCCATAACAGCATATAAACCTCTATTGCCCAATGTGTTTCATGTCTCATTTGTATATAGCACTCTCAAATGTGCATTCATATGATAAATTTTTTAAATCTGTCTCTGTCAATCTGATTACTAGCCCAGCTAGAGTAATTTAGAAAGCAGAAAGCAAATATTTTTTAGCACTCACAGTTACTGCAGCCTAAATCCCCTCATAATTTCACATTCCCACATGTCTGAGATTCTCTCCATGTCCTTCATTACGCCTACATCCTTGCACCTCAATTCTGAACTATAGGATTCTCTCAAGATATACCGCTTGTTCTCTCTGAGAAAGATACTTCACAGTAATGATAATCAATCATCTAAAAAGCATTCATATGATCTCCCTCCTCAATTTCCTATAGCCTCCTTTTTGTGTGCCATGCTTTTTTTTTTTTAAGTTTGTATTTCTGCCAGCCTGACTCCTGTCATTACTGCCTGTTTGGAAATTCCTTCATCCTCTTGCTCCTCTCTTCTACAGAAGACTCAGTCCTGGTTCTCACACTTGCACAACACATTAGCAGGATTATTGAATTAGACCTGCTCTTAAAATACTTCCTAAGATCTACCATAAAAGCTTTTACTTCTCTTTCCATTCTCTAAAGTTTCTTTTCAACTCTTACTTTTTCCTGCCCTTAGGCATCTCTTCTACTTTGATGGTTCCCTAAGTATCCTCTACAACCATCATTGAAGACTAAGATCTCCTTTCAAGATTTAACATGCTGTCTGCACTATATATACTCGTATTCAGTGGGGCTTATAAATTATCAAAATAGCCCCAAATACAGCTTCGCTATATTACTAATGCTTCTATTTCTATTTTTCACAGTATCTTTCTTGATAAAATTTTTAAAATCTGGTTTTAAAAATGTTTAATTTGATGTTTAGTTTTAAATTTGGCCTTCCACACTATTAGAATTTTCTTTAAACACATATATTCTGAAGACTTCCCACTATACCCATGTTTTTGTAATGTGTCTGGGAAAATATGTCTTTCAGATCCAGAATGTTTCAAGCAAAGACTTTAAATATTCCTTCCTGACCTATAAATTCTTCTGTATCTCAAATTAAGTTTTCTTTTTTAACTATGTAACAAAGGATCTCTTAGTTTTTTATTGAAGGATTTTACTGGGCAACAAGACATCTGTGGAGATAACTGTGCTTACGATGATTTATTTAAAGTCAACTAGAGGCCTAAGCAAAGACTAAAACAACAGGAGAAACTATAGACACCCAGTAATCAAACCATGCAAGTAACCATGAATGGATAACTTTTCATGTGTATATGCATAGACATACAATTTATTGTATCCCCAAACTCTAGTTTCTCTCAAACATTCAACATTGAAAGGCAGAATAAATGAGTCCAAGAAGATTTCAGAGAATAAAGGCAATTGATCCTTCCACTGTTTCTTGACTTAAAGACAGTGAGTTAGGACATTAGAAGGCCTAGGAAATGAGGTGCTTGGTGACTGTTTCAAACCTTCCTGAGAAAGAAGGAGAATAGGGAAAAAAACTGAAGTCAATATTCTGTAATGGCAGAAACAAAATAATAAGAATAATTAATGACAACAATGATGATTATGATACAACAGCAGGTAAATAGGGGGAAAAGTTCCCAGTTTTACAAAAAAAAAATTTATTACTACCAGAGACAAATGAAGGAGAGAGAGCAGGGTATTTTGAAACAGGCTTCTCTTGAGACCACAAATTCTAACAGTGAATGAAAAATTATTCAGTTCAAATATTTAACATACCATAAACTTTATGGTCTCAAATTAAAATATGTGAATCTATGCTATATTTTCCCAGCCAGTGGATTTATTGCGGGTGTAATTAAAGTTATTCAACATATTAGTACTTCATGAATTATTAAGACTAAATATGTTTGTATATTATTGCCTAAAACTGTGTCATCACAAAGTCTATGCCTGCAAAAGATAGATTAAAAGTGATTAATGACTCTCTTACTTAAGTATTATCATTTGCTATAATTGAATTATTTTAAGAACTTGGCCTAGTAATGTGCTATTCTTTAAAATATACAGAATAGTACAAGTAAAATATGCCAAGGAAACTATGTTCTTGACCTTCAAAACTCACAGTTTAATTACCTCACCAATCCAATTCACGATCAACAATGCAGAGCAGCCCCGTAGGGTAGGATGCGTATACATGCCATTTGTACCATGTTTGGAACACTTGGAGGCCGTTTCTTCAGTCTGCGGTATATCATGATATCTCAAATGTCTTCATTTTGAAAATTTGAATTTTGGATGCTATTTATACCTATTATAGTTTTTCTCAAAATGATATCTTTCACAATTAATATATTACTATATCTTTATCACTATTTTCAGTGGAAAGGGCAGTTTTCAATTTTATATAAACTATATAATGTAGTTTCAATTTTATATAAACTATATAAACTTTAAGAAAATTATTCATGGTATAAAATTATAAAGTATATAATAATATAAATATCTTAAAATAAAACTGTTCATTAAGAAATTCTGTGATTTACAAGATTGATATCACTGCACTGAACACGTTTTTCAGGTGCTTGTTTCTCCTACATCTGACAGAGTTTTATCTGCCTTTGTAACAGGATATCGCATTCAGCATTCACTTTTTAAACAACCTAATAGAGGTATATTTTACATCTAGTAAAATTTACTCATTTCAGTTTTACAATTCATTGTTTGTAGTAACTTCACCAAGTAGTGCAACCATCATTACAAATTATTTTAGTGTGTTTTCATACCTTCAAATAGATCTCTTCCACCACTCATTTATTTCCTGTCTTATGAATTTGTTTTTTCTGAGAATGTAAAATAGTAATATAAATATAATGCATAGAGTTTAGATATTAGACATTCAACTGGGGAGTAAGAATTTAAAGCAATGGGATGGGATTCATTTCCCCTTCATTTGCTTATGGGGTAACTCCAAATTCCCTCAGCACACTCAAACAGGGATCTTAAGAAACCTCTGGTTTTCAATCAACCAAAAATAGTCAATATTTCATGTATCCAATATTACCTAAATCAAATATTTCAAAAAAAGTAACAAGCTTAAAAAATTTTTAAATGTTTTTCCTGTTTAACAAATGAATAACAAACTTCATGTTACCTAAATGTCCTAGTCTGTAAGTTGATTCATTTTTGTACATAATGAAAAAGAGCAAAGTTTTTTTAAATACATTTTATTGATTATGCTATAACAGTTGTCCCATTTTCCCCCCTTCATTACCCTCCACCCTGCACAACCCATCCAACCCACGTTCTCCCCTTTAGTTCATGTCTATGTGTTAAGCTCTTTAGCTTCTACATTTCCCACGCTATTCTTGCCCTCCCCCTGTCTATTTCCTATCCACCATCTATGCTACTTATTCTCTGTACCTTGTCCCCCTCTCTCCTCCTCCCACTCCCCTGTTGCTAACCTTCCATGTGATCTCCATTTCTGTGTTTCTGCTCCTGTTGTAGTGGTTTGCTTAGTTGGCTTTTGTTTTAGGTGTGGTTGTTAATACCTGTGAGTTTGCTGTCTTTTTACTGTCATATTTTTATCTTCTTTTTCTTAGATAAGTCCCTTTAACATTTCATATAATAAGGGCTTGGTGATGATGAACTCCTTGAACTTGACCTTATCTGAGAAGCACTTTATCTGCCCTTCCATTCTAAATGACAGCTTCACTGGATAGAGAAATCTTGGATGTAGGACCTTGACTTTCATGACTTGGAATACCTCTTTCCAGCCCTTTCTTGCCTGTAAGGTCTCTTTTGAGAAATCAAGTGACAGTCTGATGGGAACTCCTTTGTAGGTGACACTGCCTTTATCCCTTGCTGCTTCTAGAATTCTTTCCTTCATTTTAATCTTGGCTAATGTAATTATGATGTGCCTTGGTGTGTCCGTCCTTGGGTCCAACTTCTTTGGGACTCTCTGAGCTTCCTGGACTTCCTGGAAGTCTATTTCCTTTACCAGATTGGGGAAGTTCTCCTTTATTATTTGTTCAAATAAGTTTTCTACCAGTTGCTCTTCTCCTGCCCCTTCCAGTACCCCTATAATTCGGATGTTGGGACGTTTAAAGATGTCCTGGAGGTTCCTAAGCCTCTCTTCATTTTTTTGAATTCTTGTTTCTTCCTTGTTTTCTGTTTGGTTGTTTGTTTCTTCCTTCTGGTCCACTCCATTGATTTGAGTCCCAGTTTTCCTCCCATCTCTGTTGGTTCCCTGTGCATTTTTCTTCATTTCACTTACTGTAGCCTTCATTTTTTCATCTAATTTGTGAGCAAAATCAACCAATTCTGTGAGCATCCTGATCACCAGGGCTTTGAACTGTGCATCTGATAGGTTGGCTATCTCTTGGTTGCTTAGATAAATTGGCTCTGGGGCTTTGATTTGTTCTCTGGTTTGAGCCATTTTTGTTTCTCAAAAGAGCAAAATTTTAAAAAAATTGTAAGTGGCCATACATTTTTCATAGATACCACATGATTAATTTCTTAAGCCAAGATAAATATATTCAGTAGTATCCAAAGGAATCTATGAAATAATAGAATAAATATATCTCACTCTAGTTTTGTACTTCTTTTCTTTGAAACTAAATCATTTTAAGAATTATATTTATATTACAACATGGATATAATATAGAATAGAATGAAAGAGCTTCCATATATACATATATAAAATATTTTAAATGATGTCATGAAGAATATTAAATTTTATTTCTGCATACAAATGGCACTTACCACTTACTCTGTACTAGTCAGAGTGAATAACCATGTGACTGATATCTAGACTTTCTCATCAGGATTACTATATGAAATAAATCTCCAGAGATCAAACTTCTGTGGTGCCTGATATAAGGATCAAAACAGTTTCAGAAATCGGCTTTTAGGATTTCTCTCCTGTCGTTATCACCAGCCAGGCATAGGGAAAGAACAAATTGTAAACACTCTCCCCCGAACTGTGACTCTTTGACCAAGCGAGACGGGATGTTTGCAGGCGTGGTCTTCTCAGTGGCCTGGACAATGGCAGCAGGACGTGGTCCATACTCTCCCAGCAGGGCAACCTTACAGGTGGTGGGTTCCCCACAGCTCCATTCGCCATGGCCTTAAGTTCTGGTGCTTTTCCAAGATTGGCCCTTCAGACTTCCAACAATTCTGTGAGCTTGGAAAAGATTTTGAGTGGTTTTTTTTTCTTTATTTATTTGTTTTTGTCTTAAGTTAATCACAATTGCAATTGACTTCTGTTTCTAAGCAACAGACAGACCTTGCCCCCGCCCCCCGCCCCCATTCAAACAACAGGAACAGCAAGAGCAAGGTGCCTGAAACCAGACACCATCAAAGTTACAAAAGCAATCACAATGAAGTGGGTAGGGGTGCTACCAAGCTCTAAATTGATATTGTTTTACAGTAATTCTTTATTTTTGGTTAAGAGTACCTGTCCTGTTTTGCAAACATTCCCAAAGTCTAGCAGAACTGGAAGGGAGAGCGCACCAACCACCCGCATCTGAATCTCATGGGATGCTAGTTTAAAGTGCAGCTTCTGGAGCTCACCCCAGAAGTAAATTAGAATCTTAAGAGGAAACCTGAGATCTGAATTTTAAACAGCCTTGGATTAATGTATATGCAAATTAAACTTTGAGAACAATTGTCTAGGTGGACTTTTTTTAAATGTACTAAAACAGACCTTATACATGTATGAGTATTATTAAGAGCAGTTAAATTTTTCTTCTTGATCCTTGGTGAAAACAACATCCCTAGCATAGTCACGGTGCTGTAATATAAAAAGCTAAGGTCTTAATATCCCCTTCTAGCTCTATAAATAACAAACTGCTATCCTCTGAAATCAATAAAATATAAAGCTTTCCTTCTTTATACCTGTCCTCTCTATATCCTCTTCTTCATATTCTCTGCCCTAGTGACTTACCCTGATAAAACTAAAAATAAATAAAAAGAGCAATAGCACATCATTTACAAACTCTTACCTGCCGTGGCATGTGTCGTTTAAGTGATGAATGGCATATGCTTGGTAGTGGCTCAACAACTTGGTTATTTAGTCATTTTGGAGCTCCCAGTCATCCTCCTTGATTCATTGCCCTGGCAAATAACAATACTTTCAAAGACCAGAGAGATAGATATCTCTGTATGTATCTGAAACAGAAGATAAATTTTATTCTAGAATCTACAGCACAAGAGAAAACATGAGAGATTATCATGAACAATGCAGGATCTTCTCATTTTTATAATACCAAGAAATAAGGAAATAGGTGAATAAATTTATAGTATTCAAAAGAAGATAACTACTCTTTTTCCCTTTTTCATAAAATGATTTAGCTTAATAATAAAGTCTCTAAAAGCTCACTTTTATATATCAAAGCCATAATGATAAATGTATAATATCAAATATACCATTAGATTTTTAAAAGAGTATTTGGGTGGAAAATCTCCAGAATTCCAAAAAAAAAGAAAAAGTATAAAAGGATGTCAGGAGCTTTCAGTACTTAGAAAGCATCTTAAGAGCCTCTCTTTGCTCCTTCCCTTCCTTAGTTCCCCCTGCAGGAAGGCTCACTGTGATGCACAAGCACATCTTGTTGGATCTCAGTACCACCAATTTTGAAATTCGCAGTTGTGAGTCTAGAAGTTAAAAGTCTGGGCCTGTCTTGCTATTTTCTTCCCAAGCTCCCTTTTAGAGCATCTGAGTATCTACCCCCCTGAAGCAGCAAGAGAAGAATCCAGTGCCACTCAGGAGCTCTAGCCCTGAAAGTTCTCCAATGAAGCAGTTAAGCCAATTTGTCTCCAGGTCTTAGAGGTGACCCAGTAGTGGTATTCACACCACTGGTAAGCCTGGGTTTCGCTCATCGTGCAAACTAGAGAGACCAAGGATTATTGGAGTTCAGGGCAAACAACATAAAATTCCACTTTGATTCTAGGATAATGTCTATCTTTTTGACGTATAAAGAATCCAAAACATAGTCCTGCCTCACTTACTAAGCAATGGAATCAGGATTTGGAGAGAATCTTATTATAATGATAAAGTGTTGTTCTCCCTACCCATACCTTACAAACCTGTACTTCTTCCCAAAAAGAAAAAGGTGAGTTGGAGGGCAGAAGATGGGTGAGGTGACTCTTTAAGAATAAGATTGTGGACTGGCAGTCCTGAGTTCAAGTGAATTCTTTCCAAGTCTATCCCTCTCACTGGGTAGCTGGCAGGGACTTTTCCCAAAACAATTTTCAATTAAAAAATTTTTGCATATATAAATATCTGAGTTTGTATGTGTGTGTCTATATGTATGTATGCAGATCAAGTATTTTGATTATTTGTATCTCTAATCAGTTATCTAAAACACTTTCAATCTCTGCACTATGGTATGTTGCAATTATAGCACACACAACATTCTGTGATTGTGAGAATTTAGAAAATGGATGATGTTTTTAAACAGATAACTTTTAGAAGTCAAAATCCTTCTTTTTAATAACATATTATATACATACATATGTGTACACTGTGCAAAAACATAATCTTTAATTGGCAAAAATAAATTTTATTTTAATTACCACACTAATGACAATAAGAGATACTGTTCTGATAAGTATCCCTTCCAAAACATGTTATACCATATTTTTCTTTAAAAATATTTATAAGTCTATGAAATATATAAGCAAAATTGTGCACTATTTTCCCATATTATGGCTACTACTGTGTGTATTCTGTGGAAAAAAATAATTGTTTTAAATAACTGAAATCACTCATCACTCAGGGAAAAGTTTTCCCTTAAACTGCATTCATTTTCTAGGCATAAAATAAACAATAAAATGCATTATTTATTATATTACAACTGCTCTCAGATCTATACTAATAATAAAATAAGTATCATATATTCTTTGCATTTAGAAAAAATAGAACTTTTAAATACCTGAGATAAAAGATCTGCTATAGAATTTTAAGGACCCTCCTTCATTAGAATAAAGACAAATTGGACACTTTACAGTTGAGAAATACTGGCACTAGACAGCAACCTGGTGTGCAGTTGGAAATAAAAAGGACAATTCAATTTGAGAAAAATCATGCAGGATCCAGTGAAGTGGAAAAGTAGAACAGACCAAACATGAGTCATCTCTGCTATAATTTAATGCCTGAATAGATGTTCTATCAGCAATATCTTCTCAGAATATATTAGATAATAGATACATAGAGAAAAGAGACTAACTATAATTACTATTTAAGATTACACCTACTGAGCCTCCTACATGCTCAGTAATAACAGAGTGCTTTCTGTGTGGGTCTGGATTGTATTTAGTAAGAGTTAATAATATTCAACAATTAATAAGTATGTATCTGTGCCAGGCACTGTGCTAAGTGTTTTGCAAGGATTGTCTGATTTAATGCTCAGAACAAGCCCTCAAAATGTTATTAATCCGACTTGTACCACTGAGATAACTGAGTTGACAGAATGAAATCACACAATTCTTAGAGGTTAGAGCCAAAATTCAAAGTCAGTCTATCTAATCTAAGAGCCCTCCTTCACAAGTACTATGTCCTCTTTCAAAAATGTTACATATATTGCCCTGGCCAGGGCCTCAGCTGGTTGCAGCATACACCAAAAGTTTGCAGGTTCCATCCCCAGTTGGGGCATGGTTGAAAAATTTACTTATACAGGATCCAGCAGAAGTAAAGCTTGCTTGAGTGTGGTTGATAGGGTAACAATATGGGTATAATTTATAGTTTTAATTTGAACATTTTACCTAAAATGCCATATGATGTGCTTGAGTATGACATTGTTATGTTACAGAATTGCATGCTTATGATTTTGTAATAAAATATTTTGTAATAAAAGGGGATGTTATTTGTGCCAGACTCTGTATTATAAAATTTTATAAAAGAAAGAAATGAGTTCCAGAGTTTTTAAATAATTTTCCAAAAACTAATAGGTAGTTTTATGGGAGATTCAAAGCTGCTTATATTCCTTGACCACAGCATATACTACTGCTCTGTAAATAAAAGGATAGAATTGTGAAAAAACATTAAGCTTTGGAACAAAGGTTTTGTTTGAAAAAGTAATCCCTGAAATGAGATGCAGATTTCACCATTTTCATTAATTCTTCTTTTATTTACATTACAATGCTCTTTGGAAGCCACCAACAGCAGGAAGCAACATGCCCAGGTTTGGTTACTCATCAGGCAGGGAAGAACAACAGTTTCCAGACTAAGCATTGTTTTGAAATCACTTTGCACTAAGGGTGCCAGAAGAAGCTGTCACAGCTTTGAGGTGAAGAAACAAACACATGACTCCTGTTGGGTACAATATTCAGCCCCAAGATAAGCAGTGAATTAAAGAATTCAGATTCTAAACTGATACCTAAGGAGCAATAACTGTGGCTGCTAAACTCAGATGATGAATGGAACTTTCAAAGTCTATTCTCTTCTAATGATGACTTAACTACATGCAATTTTCAACCATTTTAAATGGTTTACATCTAGTTGTATCAGTCTACTAACATCTCAAAAGTAATTTCTTTTTAATTATATTTTACTTTTTATACTCTTATGGTTGTCCCCACTTTTCCCCACTTTGCCTGCCTCTACCTAGCCTAAAGTAATCTTATGCATAAAGTATGTATATCCAGTACAGATAAGCTCAGGATGAGTGGTATTCCTAAATGAGAAAAATAGAGATAGCTGAATAATTTTGATAGTAAGTTAAAGAAATACAGTAGTTTGGAGTTAAGGGGCCTTAAATATGATCTATTTCTACCTTGTAGGAGAAATTAAGGCTCATGGACTCAATTTTCTGATTGATAGCATTTAACTAGAAAACTGTAGCACAGTTTTCTCCATATAAAACATCTAACAAGAAAAGCATAACAACATTCTCACTGAAATATTTATGAAGACACAAAATATATATAAAACTCCACACTGTAAAGCTTACATGTGCATTCAACCTACTGACAAGTCTATAAAGAACAAAGTTAGAAGCAACAATACAATATACTAAAAGTTAGTAGAAGATATTTGGCCTTCCTGGTTTGGTACCCTGGCTGCAAGTCCCAGGATTTGTACTGATCATAAAGTGGGCGGGAATGTGGCCGTTGTTTTGTGAGTAACTCGATTGCCTTGTACACCAATATTAGTGCTTCACCCTTTTCAAATATTTAGAAATGGCCACCATAGTGGAAATCAAAGAATGTTAACCATTTATGCAATAGATTGAAATACTGCAGGGCTTCAGAAACATGATCAGTAACAGCCCTCTCCACTGAGATTGGACACTCAGTTTTAATTGTTCTATTTCACAGAACCACTTAAAGCTTAAGTTAAAAGAATGTTTGCTTGACATTTTTGTTTCCAGAATGTTTTGAGTCCATTGATAGAGGAAGGGATAAAGAAGGTGTGATATACATACACACACATATATACACACACAATGGAATACTATGCAGCAAAAAAAAAAATGAAATTTTACCATGTGCAACAACATGGACAGACCTAGAGAGTGTAATGCTAAACAAAATAAGTCAGACAGAGAAAAACAACTACCATATGGTTTCACTTACATTTGAAATCTAAAATAACAAAACAAAAATGAACTCATTGAAACAGAGACCAAAGATGCAGTTGCTAGACAAGAGGTGGTAGGGGGATGGGTGGGTGAAAATGGGGAAGAGGAATGTAGTCCATCACATTGTGATGCGCTTGCACAGTGACAGATGATGACTAGAATTTGTGAGTTGATCACACTGGAAGGTATAAAAATGTCCAGTCATACCTGAAACTAATACAGTATTGTGTACTGACTTTTTGAAAGGCTTCCTTTGAAAAGGAAAAAAATAAAATAATGTAAATGCTTTAAAGTTATTAAAATGCCACTTGACACCAGGAATTACTAAGAGGGCACTCATATTTTTCAAAATTTAGGAATTCATAATTTAAGAATAAAAATTTTATAAATAAAAGGCATTTAGAGATTTCCTAATTCACCTCTACCATTTCTTCAAATGAAACAGAGACTCACAGGGCTAAGAAACTTGTCCAACCTCAAGTTTACTTATGACAGAGCCACTGTGAGGCTAACTCCACTGTTGCTTTAACATCCAACCCTGGTCAACTACACAGGGTCGCAAGTGGTTGTTTGTGATTTCTTATGCTGGAAAGAGCCAGTGGTCTTTTGAAGAAAAGAAAACAGCTTCAGGAGAATTGCATGTTAGGTAATTATCTCTACCTTGGAGGGGAAAAATATTTTTTTCTTTCTTTTCTAAACAGTAAAGGAGTTGTATTTATAAGAGGTTTGCTTACATTCATCATTGACTTTTCACTAAAATTTTGTGAGTGATTACAGTGGGCCAATTCCTCTTCTGTTAATGAGCCAATGTGCAAGTATAACCTCCAGTTAATTAAACTTATCTAGCAAGCCAGTATTTCAACCTGGATTTTGAAATATAAAAAATAACTCTTTTAGGCCTGATCCCAGTAGATCTTACTTAACAACCTATAATTTAGAAAATAGTAAGCCAGGAGTCACTTACCTCATGACCTCACTATACTAGAACACACAATTTCAGTACCAAAGCAAAACAAATTATTTTCCTACTTATTAAAAGTGATAAAGAGAAAATACAATAATCTATGAAGAACATTAATGAAAAGGTGAATACTGATTTCAAAAGAGACTTTTGTGTTCTTCTAAACTGTATCAGCAATAATTAATATATAATTTACAAGTAACATTTACACATACTATGGCACACAAAAAATTATTGGGAAATCACCAGTCATGATTATCAACATTTTTAATAACTTCTAAATTTTATGTGTATCTGTGATTTATGTGTATTCTGCCTTGTTCGTATTATAAACTGAGTTGCTTACAAAAATACATAAAACATAGGAAGAAACAAAAAATTAATATTTTTTATATTTTTATTTACTTTAATTGTTGTTTTTGTACAGTTTTCTGTCTTTCACTCCCATACCAGCCCACTGACCCAGCCCTCCGCAACGCCCTCCCATTTCCACCCCCCCTAGTTTTATCCATGTGTCCTTTATGCTTGTTCTTGTAAACCACCCTTCCCCTTTTCCCCTGAAATTCCCCACCCCCCACCCCCC
>PVKU01013013.1:0-31577 GCA_004027475.1 Anoura caudifer | reverse complement strand
AAAAAAAAATTTTATTTATTTATTTTTAGAGAGGGGAAAGGAGGAAGAAAGGGAGAGAAACATCAATTTGTGGTTGCTTCTTGCACACCCCTTGCTGAGGACCTGGCCTGCAACCCAGGTACACGCTCTGACTGAGAATTGAACTGGCAAACCTTTGGTTTGCAGGCCACCACTCAATCCACTGAGCCATACCAGCCATGGCAGAAAACACAATTCTTGTTTTGTACCTAGAGCCTAGGCCAAGACAGACAATTTTCCCTGTTATATTTTGTTGGGATTCTATCTTTTCTCTGAGGGCTGAGGTATATATAGTTCCCCATCTCAATCTCCCTGTATCTCTGAGGTCTAGAGTTGCATCTCTGAGTAGCCATTGAAACTCAGCGGCTTTGTTATTAAGATCAGCTTCACGCCCTGCCTCACAGAGTTACTGTGGTACCAACTTACTCACTTATTACTACATCTTAGAGTTCTTTCATTTTGGGCTTCTAGGGGCTTACTCTCTTCTGAAGTTAGTTATGCATTTAAAAGTGTATTTGTTATATTTGTCATTTCTAAATTCCAACTCTTTTAAGAAGTTTTTTGGACGGTACTGAAAAATGGTTAAACATTCACAATAAAATAAAGACCAGATTTTCTGGTGGACAGTAAGCTAGTTTTTCCCAGATCAAGTGACCCCTAAGACACACTTTGAGAAAAGTTATTTAACAGCCATGAGAGAAAGCCATTGTTGATTCTGCTGAACGTCCTGGGACACTGCGGGGCAGAGATCCAGACCCAGCTGCTCTTTTGACTTGCCCTGTGACTTTGGGCAAGTCCTTAGGCCTTTCTGGGTGGGCCTTAGTGTCCTCATTTGCAAGCTGAGGGGATGGGGTTAGGATTTCGCTACGGTTTCTGTTTTATTTTTATTTTATTTTAATTGTTGTTTATGTACAATTTTCTGTCTTTTACTTCCATCCCAGCCCACCACCCAATCCTCCCACCTCCCTCGCCACCTCCCTCCCTCTCATTACCACCCCTCCCCCTAGTTTTTGTCCATGTGTCCTTTGTACTTGTTCCTGCAAACCTTTCCCCTTTCCCCCTGGCATTCCCTCCCCTCTCCCCTCTGGTCACTGTCAGCCTGTTCTCTTTTTTAAATTTCAGTGGTTTAGCCTCTTTCTGACTTCATGCCTATGCCAGCCGTCTCATTAAGTGCCTCTGATCCCATATGCTCTCCCAGGATGCACCCCAGCACACACACTCAGCTTCCCCCTTCCTGTCACTGCGTGGTGACCACACTGACCCTCATACCCACCTCTCTGTGAAGAACTGTGCTTCTCTAACATGCCTGGGTCACAGGTGAGGGACTTCAGGCTTGGGGAGTGCTCTGGGAAGGTCTTACCTCAGCAGGTCCTGGATGGATGTGGGTTGGCTGCTGGGCTACACTGCTCCTCATGACCGATGGGGAGAAGGAAAGGGGTGATGTGTCTGATGGGGCAGATTGTCCTTTGCAGAGGTACTCAGTGGCTGGGGGCTTGGGGAGGTAAATGGTACCCACCTGGTACTCATCTAAAAACTGCCTTAAAATTAGTAGCATGCCCTGCTCCCTCCCAAACTCCTGAGAACTGTGTCAGAAATTTACCTCTTAAACAGTTGGTGCCAAGAGGCCACTAGATTTGTCTTGTGCTGGTGGCAAGGACAGGGTTATGTTGTCAGATTTTGGAGGCACCAGCAAGTCAGCCTTGCCAGAGCCCCCACATGTGAGAGTCTACCAGGTCTAGAAGCTTCCTTTTAAAATCAGCCCAAGCTGTGGATAGATTAGAGAATGGTGAGCTGCATTTTATTATGCATACTTTTCCCCCCAAATTTCAGTTATTTTATTTACTTTTTTAAACTTAAATTTTTTATTTTTTTATTTTTTTAATTGTTGTTCTTGTACAGTTTTCTGTCTTCTACTCCCATCCCAGCCCACCTCCCCAGCCCTTCCCAGCTCACTCCCATTTCCACCCCCCCTAGCTTTTGTCCATGTATCTTTTATACTTGTTGCTCCAAACCCTTCCCCTTTTCCTTGAAATTCCTACTCCTCTCCTCTCTTGTTCTCAGTTTCAGTCTTTGGTTATATTATGCTTGTTTGTTTGTTCTGTTGATTAGGTTCCTCTTAAAGGTGAGATCATATGGTATTTGTCTTTCACCTCCTGGTTTATTTCGCATAGCATAATGCTCTCCAGTTCCATCCATGCTGTCGCGAAGGGTAGGAGCTCCTTCTTTCTTTATGCTGCATAGAATTCCATTGTGTAAATGTACCATAGTTTTTTGATCCATTCATTAACTGATGGGTACCTAGGTTGCTTCCAACCCTTGGCTATTGTAAATTGTGCTGCTATGAACATTGGGGTGCATAGGTTCTTTTGGATTGGTGTTTCAGGGTTCCTAGGATATAATCCTAGCAGTGGAATTGCTGGGTCAAAAGGTAGGTCCATTTTTAGTTTTCTTAGAAAATTCCATACTGCTTTCCATAGTGGTTGTACCAGTCTGCAGTCCCACCAACAGTGCACTAGGGTCCCCTTTTCTCCACAACCTCTCCAACACTTGTTGTTTGTTGCTTCGTTTATGATGGCCATTGTGACTGGTGTGAAGCGGTATCTCATTGTGGTTTTAATTTGCATCTCTCTGATAGCTAGTGATATTGAGCATCTTTTCATGTGTCTCTGGCTCCTCTGTATGTCCTCCTTGAAGAATTGTCTGTTCAAGTCCTTTGCCCAGTTTTTCATTGGGTTGCTTGTCTTCTTAGAGTGGAGTTGTGTAAGTTCTTTATATATTTTGGAGATTAAACCCTTGTCTGAGGTGTCATTGGCAAATATGTTTTCCCATACAGTTGGTTCTCTTTTTATTTTAATACTGTTTTCTTTAGCCATGCAGAAGCTTTTTATTTTGATGAGATCCCATTTGTTTATTCTTTCCTTTATGTCCCTTGCTCTAGGGGACATATCAGTAAAAATGTTGCTGCATGAAATGTCTGAGATTTTCCTGCCTACATTCTCCTCTAGGACTTTAATGGCATCACGGCTTATATTTAAATCTTTTATCCACCTTGAATTTATTTTTGTGTATGGTGTAAGTTGGTGTTCAAGTTTCATTTTTTTGCACGTAGCTGTCCAGTTCTCCCAACACCACTTGTTGAAGAGGCTACTTTTACTCCATTTTATGTTGCTGCCTCCTTTGTCAAATATTAATTGACCATAGAGAATTGGGTTTACTTCTGGGCTCTCTATTCTGTTCCACTGGTCAATGTGCCTGTTTTTGTGCCAGTACCAGGCTGTTTTGCTTACAGTGGCCTTGTAATACAATTTGGTGTCAGGTATTGTGATCCCTCCTACTTTGCTCTTCTTTCTCAAAATTGCAACAGCTATTCGAGGTTGTTTATGTTTCCATATAAATTTTTGAAGTGTTTGTTCTATGTCTGTGAAATATGCCATTGGTACTTTAATAGGTATTGTATTGAATCTGTAGATTACTTTGGCTAGTATGGACATTTTGATGATGATAATTCTTCTGATCCATGAACACGGTATATGTTTCCATTTGTTTGCATCTTCCTTGATTTCTTTCTTCAGTGCTGTGTAGTTTTCTGCATACAGGTCTTTTACCTCCTTGGTTAGGTTTATTCCTTGGTATTTCATTTTTATTTTTGCTATATCGAATGGGATTTTTTTCTTGATTTCTGCTTCTGCTGTTTCATTGTTGGTATACAAAAATGCCTTTGATTTCTGAATATTGACTTTGTATCATGCTGTTTGGCCAAATTCATTTATTAGGTCGAGCAGCTTTTTGGCTGAGTCTATAGGATTTTCTAGGTACACTACCATGTCATCTGCAAATAATGATAGTTTTGTTTCCTCCTTTCCAATTTGGATGCCTTTGATTTCCTTTTCTTGTCTAATCGCTGTGGCTAAGACTTCCAATACTATGTTGAATAGAAGTGGTGAAAATGGACAACCTTGTCTTGTTCCTGATCTTAGTGGAAAAGATTTTAGTTTTTGCCCATTGAGCATGGTGTTGGCTGTAGGTCTCTCATATATGGCCTTGATTATGTTGAGGAATGCTCCCTGCATTCCCACTTTGCTGAGTGTTTTTATCATAAATGAATGCTGTACCTTATCAAATGCTTTTTCTGCATCTATTGATATGATGATGTGATTTTTATCTTTGCTTTTGTTTATGTGATGTATTACATTTACTGATTTGCAAATGTTGAACCATCCTTGCATCCCTGGGATGAATCCCACTTGGTCATGGTGTCTGATCTTTTCAATGTATTGTTGGATGCGGTTTGCCAATATTTTGTTGAGGATTTTAGCATCTATGTCATCAGCGATATTGGCCTGCAGTTTTCTTTCTTTGTTGTGTCTTTATCTGGTTTTGGAATTAGGATGATGCTGGCTTCATAAAAAGAGTTTGGGAGTCTTCCATCATTTTGGATTTTTTCAAAAAGTTTGTGAAGGATAGGGGTTAGCTCTTACTTAAATGCTTTGTAAAATTCTCCTGTGAAACCATCTGGTCCTGGGCTTTTGTGTGTCAGTAGTTTTTTGATTACTGCTTCAATTTCATCTGCTGTTACTGGTCTGTTCAGGCATTCTGCTTCTTCTTCATTGAGTTTTGGAAGATTATATTTTTCTAGAAGCTTGTCCATTTCACGTAGGTTTTCAAATTTCTTGGCATACAGTTCTTCATAGTAATTTCTTACAATCCTTTGTATTTCTGTGGTGTCAGTTGTAATCTCTCCTCTTTCATTTCTGATTGTGTTTATTTGGGTCCTCTCTCTTTTTTTCTTGATGAGCCTGCTTAAACACGTGTTAATTTTATGTTTTCAAAGAACCAGCTCCTGGATTCATTGATCCTTAGAATTGTGCTTTTAGTCTCTATGTTGTTTAATTCTGCTCTGATCTTGGTTATTTCCTTCCATCTACTTGCTCTGGGCTGTCTTTGTTGTTGTTCCTCGAGTTCTTGTAGGCATAGGGCTAAGTTGTTTGTTTGAAATGTTCCTATCTTTTTTAGGTATGCCTGTATCGCTATGAACTTCCCTCTGAGGACTGCCTTTGCTGTGTCCCATAAGTTTTGGGTCGTTGTGAGTTCATTTTCATTTGTTTCCAGAAACTTTTTGATTTCCTCCCTAATTTCATTCTTGACCCACTCATTGTTTAATAGCATGGTATTCAATCTCCATGATTTTGAGGACTTTGTGTTTTTCCCCTTGGGGTTGGTTTCTAGTTTCAGTCCCTTGTGGTTGGAGAAAATGCTTGGTATGATTTCAGTTTTCTTGAATTTGTTGAGGCTTGTTTTGTGTCCTGTCATGTGGTCTATCTTTGAGAATGTTCCATGTGCATTTGAAAAGAATGTGTATTTAGTTTCTTTGGGATGAAGGGCTCTATGTATATCAGTTAAGTCTGTTTCATCTAGAGTGTTGTTCAATGCCACAATACCTTTATTGATATTTTGTTTAGAAGATCTGTCCATTTTTGACAGTGGGGTGTTAAAATCCCCTACTATAATTGTGTTGCTGTCAATATCTTTCTTGAAGTCCTCTAAGATTTTCTAGATATATTTAGGTGCTCCTATGTTGCGTGCATATATATTTACAGTGTTTATGTCTTCCTGGTTGATTCTTCCTTTGAGTATTATGAAGTGACCTTCTGGGTCTGTTTTTATGGCCCTTCTTTTGAAGTCTATTTTGTCTGATATGAGTATTGCTACCCTGGCTTTTTTTTTTCCTGTCCATTTGCTTGGAAAATTTGTTTCCAGCCCTTCACTTTGACTCTGTGTAGGTCTTTTGTCCTGAGGTGGGTCTCTTGTAGGCAGCATATGTGTGGGTCATGCTTTTTTATCCATTCAGCTATTCTATGCCTTTTGATTGGAGCATTTAATCCATTTACGTTTAAGGTTATTATTGATAGGTACTTATTCATTGCCATTTTTGTACTTGTGTTCCTCTCTCTCTCTTTCTCCTTTCCTTAAATCAGGCCCTTTAGTATCTCTTGCAGAGCTGGCTTGGTAGAGGTGTATTCTTTCAGACTTTTTTTTGTCTGGGAAGCTCCTTATTTGGCCTTCTATCTTGATTGAAAGCCTTGCTGGGTAAAGTAGTCTTGGTTGCAGGCCTTCGGTTCTCATTACTTGGAATATTTCTTGCCATTCTTTTCTGACTTGGAGAGTTTCCATTGAGAAGTCAGCTGCTAATCTGATTGGGGCTCCCTTGTATGTTACTTCCTTTTTCTCCCTTGCTGCCTTTAAGATTCTCTCTTTGTCTTGGAATTTTGCCATTTTAATTATGATGTATCTTGAAGTGGGCCCCGTTCGGTTCCTCTTGATTGGGACTCTCTGTGTTTCCTGGATTTGTGTGACTTTTTCTCTCATCAAATTAGGGAAGTTTTCCATCATTACTTTTTCAAATAGGTTTTGTATCCCTTGCTCTTCTTCTCCCACTGATACCCCTATTATACAGATATTATTACATTTCATATTGTCTTGTATTTCTCTTAATCCCTCTTCATTCTTTCTGAGCCTCTTTTCCCTTTCTTGCTCTTTCTGGATGTTTTTTCCTACTTTGTCCTCCAACTCGCTGATCCGATCTTCTGCTTTTCATTCCTTCCACTGTGTTCTTCAGTTCAGAAATTGTACTCTTCATTTCCTGTTGGCCCTTGTTGATAGTTTCTATTTCCTTTTTCATGTTGATATAGTTTGCAGTGAGTTCCTCGTAGCTTCCCTGTAGTTTCTGGTAGCTCATTTAGAGCTCATGGAGCTTCCTGACAACCATTGCTTTGAACTCAAAATCTGATAGTTGAGTTGCCTCCATTTCATTTAGCATTCTTTCTGGGGCTTCCTCCTTTTCTTTTGTTTGGGGATTGTTTCTTTGTCTTCCCATTTTTGTGAGGCTCTTCTTATTAGGCTCAGTTTCTTAAATTGATTTGTTCTAGTTCCCTGGGTTTATGGTGTGAACTTCTGTGGTATAATACCTGTGAGATTCAGTGGTGCTGTCTCCTTCGGGTATCCTGGTGTTCACGGCTTCCAGTGTCTCAGCTGTTGAAATGCCCCCTCTTTGGGACCAGCTGTGGTCTTTCCACTGTTTCAGGGGTTTTTTGTTTTGTTTTGTTTTATTTTTGTCTCACTCGTAGGTGTTTAAAAAGAGAAAAGAGTAAGGAAAAAAAAGAAAAGAAAATGAAAAGAAAATAAAGAAAAGCAGAATGAAAAAGAAAAGAAAAAGAAAGGAAGAAGAGATATGCTTGGAAAGAAAGGAAGAAGGAATAGAACAAGAAAGAAGTAACAAGAAGCAAAAGGAGTTGAGGGGTAAAAAAGATAAAAATACTGAAAAATTAATAATAAAATAAAGAGAAAGAAAAACACCAAAAACATCAACTCTTGTTGTTATCAATCTTGCCAAGGCAGTTTTTCTGGCCTTGCTGACTGCAGTGGCCGAGAGGTGACTGTATTGCTTTTCTCCCTATTCAGCACTCAGTTATCTTTGGCTTACTGTCCTCAGAGCTAGCCTGGGGCCTCTCTGCACAGGGCCTCAGGTGTATCTTCTGAGGCATCATGCGCCTACTGCCGTTGCGCTCAAGCACTAATGATCTTTCAGCCTTCCACGTACAGGTGCCGACTGTCCTGTGAGCACGAATCAACCCCTCATGCAGGTTGCACACAGGTGTCTAAGGTGTCCCAGCAGTCCATGCAGGTCCCCGATGGCACGCGGGCACCGAGAGGCTGCCAGCCCCAAGCGACTGCAGCACGGGTCCCCCAGTAGCATGCTGGCGCCGATGGATCCCCTGCAGTTGTTCCCAATGGCACGTGGGCATAGACAGTCACGCAAGCTCCAACGCTCAGTCCTCCCAGGGTTATGAGATCTTAACTCCTCTCTGTGAGATTTCAAGCAACCAGGTTTATCCCGGTGTTGCCAAGACCTTGTTTGGCTATTCAGGGAGCGGTTGACCTGACTCCCTCCTTCTCTAGAGTCTGATGGCCAGCACTGTCCCGGGATCTCAGCCCCCGCCCTGGTCTCCACACTGTTGGAGTACTCTCTTTACTGTCTGGTTTTTCAATGTCCACTGCAATTTTCGATCTCCTGTTTTCAAATATGCTGTGTTTCTGATGTCTGTTTGCTGTGCTCTGCTGTAAATTGGCCAGGTTTTTCACCTGTGTGAAGAGGGAAGAGGAATGTGCTTCCTCTTACTGCACCGCCATCTTCTCTCCATGCATACTTCTTTTTTAACTTAAATTTTTAATTGTGCTAAAAAACCCATACACTGTATCATCTTAACCATTTTTAAGTGTACAGCTCAGTGGCATTAACTGGATATTCACAGTGTTGTGCAGCAGATCTTCAGAGCCTTTTCGTCTTGCAAAACTAAAACTCTACCCATTAGCGCCAACTCCCCATTTCCTCCTTTCCCCCAGCAATTGTGTGCTACTCTCTGTCTCTGTGGGTTTGACTGCTCAAGGTACTTCAGTGAGCATAATGTCCTCAAGGTTCATCCATGTTGTGGCATGTGACAGAATTTTCTTCCTTTTTATGGGTGAATAACAGTCCATTATATGAATAGAACACACTTTGTTCATCAGTTCATTCATCTGTGGACATTTGGGTTGCTTCCACCTCTTAGGTATTGCGAATGATGCTGCTATAAACATGGGTGTGCACATATCTCTTCAGGACCTGTTTTCAGTTCTTTCGGATATGCAACCATTGGTGGGATTGCTGGATCACATGGTAGTTCTACTTTTAATTTTTTGAGGGCCCTCCATATTGTTTTCTACAGCGGCTATACCATATATATTCACACCAACAGCACACAGTGTTCCATATCCTTTTTGCCCATATTGATTTAATGCCAAACCATCTTTGTCCCCTACTCCCCAGCCCTCTGTCTGGGTTCTTAGAGCTGTGGTCAGAGAGTGCCCAGGTTACTGTGCTCACTAGACAGGCAGGAAGCTGAGGCCTACAGAGAGGAGATGACCTGCCCTGGGGCCCAGGCCTTCTGGTCCTCCTGGACCTTTTGTGCCACTCTCTGCCCCCTCCCCCGGCCTTGTCCCTCCAAGCTCCTGTGCTGTGCGTGGCCGGGGCTCTGCACTCCCTGGGTACCCCTGCCCTGTGGGCCACGTAGTTCTTCCACCAACACTGTGGTTTCTGCCCAGACAGGTCCAACAGGCGCTCCTCCAAGCGGAGCCTTGGAGGGCACGGCCGGCACCATTACCTCCAACGAGTGGAGCTCTCCTAACTCCCCTGAGGGGAGCAACATCTCTGGGGGCAGTCAGGCATTGGACAAGCCCATCGACAACGATGCGGAGGGGGTGTGGAGCCCGGACATTGAGCAGAGCTTCCAGGAGGCCCTGGCCATCTACCCACCCTGCGGCCGGCGCAAGATCATTCTGTCAGATGAGGGCAAGATGTACGGTAAGGACCCTGTTGGGGTGGGGTAGCCAGCCCCTGACCTCGTGGTCCAGCTCTAGAAATAGAACCTAGGCAGGGGGTGAGGTGCAGCAACCTTGGGGTCCCCTCCAAGTGATGGAGGGGAAATTATCTCTTGAGGCTTTTTATCAGGTGGACACTGCTTTCTTCTGAGCTGGTTTCCCAAGGGATGGGAGGGCATCTTAGGAGAAACCTTGGCGAATGTGAGGAGCTGGGGTGGTGGGAGACTTGGGAAAGGAGTAAAATACTGGAAAATCCTACAAGCCGTCCTGCAGGCCTGGCTTTACAGGCTGGTTGGGAAGGCGGCTGCTGGAGCCATTCCCTCCTTTGTGAGCCTTCTGTGTTCTAGGTACAGAGGGCAGATCTAGTCCTGCTCACAGTGTATATGTGTGGGGGGAGTTGTTGAGTACACAGAATAGACTGTGGACTGCAAGGCAGACCGGAGTGTTTCAGCAGGGATTCTAACTGAGGGATCTGGAAACGCTTGCTCTTCCAAGGGGCTGAGGGTGCAGAATATACAAAGACAGAAACACTTCATATCCAGCAGCCGAGTGGGAAGGACCAAGTGGTCTTCCTGGGCTGAATTGACTTTGGGGTGGAAGAAAGGGTATTTGGAAAACTGAATCAAAAACTGAACAGCTGCTGGAAGGCCCAGGTCAGGCTTCCATTCCTGGTGGAAAATCCCCCAGGACCCCCAGCTTGAAGCACTGGCCTTGGGCGGGAGCTGAGAGGGTCTCTGTAACTGGCAGAAGCCCCTGAGGACAGAGGGCTGTACCCTGGCTTCCAACAAAATGGTTGTAGCCCAGGGAGCTCCATTCCACGTCTCTGCCCAGCCACACCGGAGCCCCTGCCCCAGCACAGATCCTCTGCCAACTGTTTCAAGAGCACTGTGTGAGGGGCCAGTGGGGACCATTTGTCTCCTACAGCTGTTGTAAGAAATGACTATAAAGTTAGGGGACTTAAAACAACAGAAACTTACTCTCTTGCAGTTCAGGAGGCCTCGAGTCTGAAATCAAGGTGTCCTTGGATGGGTCCCTTCTGAGGGTCTGAGGGAGGATCCGCTCCACGCCTCTCTCCTGGCTTCTGGTGCTTGCTGGCAACCCTTGTATTCCTTGGCTTGTCCAGTCTCTGACTCAGTGTCACGTGGCTGTGTGCTCTTTCTTTGTCTGAACCTGTGTGTCTTCTCATATTCTTGTAAGGATACCAGTCATTGGACTAAGGGCCCACCCGAATCTAGTATGACCTCACCTTAACTAATTACACTGTAAAAACCCTATATCCAAATAAGGTCACATTCTGAGGTTCTAGGTAGACAAGAATTTTGAGGGAGACACTATTCAACTTAATTCAACTGACTAAATTCACCCCTGGCCCTGGCTGGTATGGCTCAGTGGATTGAGTGCTGACCTGCAAATCCAAGGGTTGCTGGTTTGATTCCCAGTCAGGGCATATGCCTGGGTTGTGAGCCAGGTCCCCAGTTGAGGGCCTGTGAGAGGCAGCCAATCCATGTATCTCTCCCACATTGATGTTTCTCTCCCTCTCATTGTCCCTCCCTTCCCTTCCCTCTAAAAACTCATAAATAAAGTGTTTAAATTCACATCCAGTTTTTAACTGGCCCAGTAAGTCGTGGAGCCATCACAGCCCTTTTGCATTATGCTTTAACCTTCTGCCTTCCCTACGAGGCCAAAATGAGGTCTTCTCTTTCTTTTGCTTGTTGGACAAGCAAGCTCCTTTTGAGCTAGGCCCTAGGTCTGCTCCTCAATCACCAATAAGTAAAACTGCTTGCCTCTCCTAACCAGCCTACTGCTGCAGTTTTGCGTGGTTCCCACAGAGTCTCTCTTACCTTCATGGACACCCATGCCCTGGGTCAGCTCCCTGTACCACTCCTGCTCTAATCATTTCCTTTCCTGATGGTTGCTTCTCACTTTTGGCCCTATGGAAGCTTTGTGGAAGAAACAACTGATATGGAGGGAATTTCAGGAGAAGAGGGGAAGGATTTAGAGCAACAAGTATAAAGGACACATGGACAAAAACTAGGGGGGGTGGGTGCAAATGGGAGGGAGGTGGGGAAGGCTGGGGCAGTGGGCTGGAATGGGAGTAAAAGACAGAAAACTGTACAACAATTAAAATAAAAAATATATATATGTTTTACTTTGGAAAAAAAAAAAAGAAACAACTGATATGTATGGAGCACCTGTTAGGTGCCCGGTGTGGGACTGGGTGCTTTACGTAGGTCACCCCTGTGGAGCTGGTGAGGATCAGAGGCTCTTGGACCCTAGGCTCTTCCTGCTACTTTGGTGGAGAGTGGGATGGTGTTGAACATGCACTGAGGTGAGGGGCAAGGGATGTGCAGGGAGGGCTCATAGTTTAGCTGGAGAGCTGTCAGGGCCCCTGGTTGGGGGGCCATAGGGTGGCCAGGACACTGCAAGGAGAAAGCAGAGGTTGCTGCAGGTATCTGGGAAGGCCCACGGAGATGGCAGAATGTGGCAGGATCAGCAGACATTTATGTGAGTGCCATGGTGCACCAGGCTTTGGGTGCCAAGCTATTTCTTTTTGTGTGTGTGGCAAAATATACGTAACATTTAGCTTTTTAAGCATTAGCATGCAGCTCAGTGGCACAAAGCACATTCACATTGTTGTGCAACCAGCACCACCATCCACCTCCAGAACTTTTTTATCATCTCCAATGAAACTTGTGTAGCCATTAAATACAAATTCCTCATCCAGCCCTTCCCCAGCCTCCAGCAACCACCACACCACTCATATCGAGGTACCTCATGTAGGAGGAGTCAGATAGTGTTTGTCTTTTTTGTTTCTGTATTACTTCACTTAGAATAGTGTCTTTGTGGTTTACCCATGTTATGTCATTTGTCAGAATTTCCCTCCTTTTTAAGACTGAGTAACAGTCCTTTGTGTGGCTAGGCCACATCATATTTATTCATTCACCTGTTAGTGTACATCTGGGTGGATCTCAGTTTTATGTAGTTGTTACGGGTAGATAGTCCTACTCACTTTACCTGTAAAGGAATTGGGTTAAGAGACTTTACCTTCAGTTCCCCCCTGATTGCGACTGAGCCAGGGTTTGGTGAATCTCAGCCTGCAGACTTTTGACAGGCCTTGGGTTAGAGTTGTTCGGCAGGAAGAGAGCTGTTGAGTTGGGGTGGGGTGTGGATCGGGATGAAAATGGTGTTTGGCAAACTGTCCTGGCCCTGTTGGCATCCACGGTGGAGACAGACAAGGAGGGGCACAGGGTGAGGGGATGGCCCAGAAGAGGACCTGGGAGGAGGAGAGAGGCTGAGGCTAAGGAGCCTCTTTATTCTAAGACAGGATCACTCAGTGGCCTCTGACATCCATTATCTCTTTAATCTTTTTCATCTTATTGAGGGAGGGAGAGAGGAATTTCTGTATGTAGAGGCAGAGAGAAGCTCGGAGAGGCCAAGAGTTTCTCCCATAGTCTCTTAGGTAGTAAGCAGGAGAGCTGGGGCTAGAACCCAGTTCTCCTACCTCCTGACACAGTGCTCTCCTGTTGAGCTGTACAAAGCCTCCCAACCTGCTCCTCTCTCCTCCCCTGCCTGGCCTCCTGCTTAGCCCCAGCCCCAGGTGGGTCGGGCTCTGGGCAGGCGCTGACAGCTGCTCAGCAGTGTTTGGTGCCTCACCTAGCCCCCACAGCACCTGTCCTATGTGAGTACAGATCCTGCTGAGGTTCAGACGCTGGCTTATCCTCATCTCTTACCAGGCATGGGGTCTGGGCCAAGGCACGGACTGAGCAGGGAGTTGATGGAGGGGCTCTCAGCAGGGGCTCCGGTCCAGCTGGAAGGTATGTGTGTGTGTGTGTGTACACACACACACACACACACACACACACACACACTCAGCCCCAGTGTGTGGGATGGACCCCAGGGAGGCGGAGGAAGAAGGACAAGCTGCCAAGCTGACTCAGGCATCATCTCATTGAGGCTGCTGTCCTCTATCTTCTCATCTTCCTTTGGAGACCCTTCCTCCTCTGCCAGAGTCCCCCAGAGCCTTAGTCTTACTCTCCCCCAACTCCTACATCCAGAGGCCATCAGGTGTTTTCCAGGAGGGCCAGCCCGATGGAGCACAGGGTAGGAGCTGAGAACAAGCAGGCAGGAAGCATACGCGGGTGGGAGGAAGAACGCACACTGGCTCTAGGGTGCCCTGAAGGAGGGTCTAGACCTGCAGACTCTGCAGACAGCAGTGGGCCTGCCCCCAGTCCTGGTCTGGTGCACCCAGAGAGAGCAGCATGCTAACCCGGGCCAGGCAGACATGCAGATGACACGCAGAGCAGTGGGACAGATTAGCACCTGTTATTTCTGAGCCCCACCTCCCACACTGTGTACTGGCTCTTGGGCCAGGGCTGTGAGCCTTCTCCTGCTCACGGCTGCTTTCATTTTTGCACCGTCACTGTGTGACCCTTGCCCTGGCACTGACATGCTGGTCATTCTGACTTCCTTTAGCCAGGCCTGGGCTCTGGCCCGGTGGGCAGGTGTGGGGAGGTGAGTGTGGGGCAACGTCTCTCCTCCTCCATCTGCCCTCACACTCTGCCTTTCCCTCTCCTGACAGCTCTGCCCTGGCCCTGCTGTCTTGCTTTCTCCCTGCTGTGTGCAAGAGGCTGTGTCTGGTTCTGTCTTCTTTGCATACAGCCAGTAAAGCAAAGGGCTGGGTTATCTTGCAAGTTTTCTGGAAGGTAGTGGGGCTTGGGCTGGTAGAGGAGAGAGGTGTGTGCTCAGGCAAGGGAAGAGAATGCCATTGACCCAGAGGCAGGACTTTGTGTGGTGACTTTGGGAGAGCTGGGCAAGGTACTGTGATAGAGGACTATTGGGGGTAAAGGGATCCTCATTTTGGATGTGTCAAAGCTAATGAGAGGCAGAGCAGGGACTGGACCCAGGTTGGAGATCTTGTCACTAAGGTGATGGGACACAAGTCAGAGAGTTTCATCCGAGCTTCTCCTCCCATCTTCTCACCATGTTCCTTGGATCCTTCACTGCCCTTTGCTCTGTCACCCTGTGGTTTCCAGCTCCTTCTGTGCTCTTCTTTCCAGGCTAGACCCGGACCTTGTGCTTCTGGAGGCCTGTGATGTGAGCTGAGGTTCAGATCCACTGCCTGCTAGCCACTGTGACCTTGGGCAAGCTGTTTAAACTTTCTCAGCATCAGCTTCCTCATTTGTGAAATAGGGTGATAATAGTACTGCCATTTTGGGGAGGGAGTGTATTTATTTATTTATTTTACTGTGGGGAAAATGTACATTGCATAAATTTTACCATTTTAAACATTTTTAAGTTCAGGGGCCTTCAGTGCATTTACATTGCTGCACTGCCATCACCACTGTCCATCTGCAGAGCCTCCCCATACTCCCCAGTGGAAACTCCATACACAGTTCAACACTTGACTCCCCATTCCCTGCTTCTCCAGCCCCGGTAACTTCTGTTTGATTTTCTGTCCATAAATTTGACTATTCTAGGTACTTCATAGTAGTCATACAGTATTTGTCCTTCTGTGACAGGCTTATTTCACTGAGCACAAAGTCTTCACGGTCCATCTGTGTTGTGGCGTGTGTCAGAGCTCCGCTCTTTGCTGTGCTGCATTATAAGGAGGTGCCACATCTCATTTATCCATTTGTCTGTTGGCAGACACTTGGGCATCTCTACCTTTTGGCTACTGTGAATACTGTTGCTGTGGACATGGGTGTACAGGTATCTGAGTTTCTACTTTCAGTTCTTTTGGGTATGTGCCTAGAGGTGGAATTGCTGGATCATATGGTATCTGTGTTTAATTTTTTGAGGAACCATCAAACTATCTTCCACAGTAGCTGCACCATTTTTCATTCTACCAGACATGCACAGAGGTTCCAATTTCTTCACATCTTGTTAACACTTTTTGTTTTCTGTTTTTTTAAATAGTCATCCTTATGGCCGTGAAGTGTTAGCTCATAGTTTTGATTTGCATTTCCCTAAATATTAGTGATACTGAGCATCTTTTCCTGTATTTTTGGAAGAGGACATTGCCTTTTAGCATCACTGCTGGGATGAAAGCACATGAAAGGCCCAGTGAACAGCCCTGGGGCATGGAGCTGGAAGGGATGTCCCCAGGCCCTCAGGAGCTTGCATTTGATTGAGAGAGTCAGACAAGAGCTCAGTGACTTTAGCCAAGGATTGTGAGAAAGGTACAGACCCTGTGCACCGGGCTCTGAGGGAGGAGTGGGCAGACCCACTTGGGTGGGGATCAAGGAGCCTTCTCAGGCTGGTGCCTTGAAGCCTGAGTAGGGTTTCATCAGAAGCCTCAGAGCCCTCCAGGGACAATGGTGGTAATAGCTCAGATGTCAGGCCTGATGACTGCCTTCTTGGGCTTCAGGCACAAGTTTCCCCACAAATAGCCTCCTCCTTCTGCAGGTGTTTATAGCTTCAGCTGATCCCTGGGCATTGGGATTAGGGCTGGTTGTGGAGGAAGGGCCTCCTCCCTGTCCTAGCCTGCCAAGGCCAAATGGAGAACTAACTGGGTGGGGAGGCTCCTGTCTCAGGTTCTCAGCCCATTTCAATTTTGAAGACTAATAACATCAGTTATAACAAGACCTTGATAATGATATGAACAATAATAGCTGTCTCTACTGACCTTCTGCTAAGTGCCAGGAGCTTTACTTATTGTGCTTTGTGTCATTTAATACATTTGTCGCCCAGAGGGAGGGCTGGTGTGGAAAGGGAGTGAGTGCAGAAGGAACAAGATACAGAAATAACCTGTCTCAGATGGGACTTTGTGGGTTGGATAACAATTTAGTGGTGATACATGGCTGAGGAAAAGCCTGGGGTGGCTGGCAGGGTGTGTGGGGAAGGCAGGGTCACCCCTGTGGACCCTGCATTGGGAGTGCCCCTGCCCCCCTGGTGGGGTGGGGCCGTAGATATGAGCTGGGGTCTGTTGGACACATGTCCTCTGACAGATGGGCCACAGTCTGGTGTCAGCATCCTTCTCAGCCCCACCTAGGTCCTTTGTGGAATTGGTCAAAGCCACCTGCCACACAGCAACACCCAGCTGCCCAATGAACCTCCACCAAGGTCCAGGCTGGCCTCCTGCTGCATTTAACCACCAGAGGGGAGAAGGCCTGGGACTTTACAGACCTGGGACAGGATACAGGTCTCTTTCCCTCCTACTGACTCCCAGATTTCCCACTAGTTTCTGACTGCCCTTGCCCTTCTTGTCTGGCCTTCACTGGGGTTTCAGGGCTCTACCTCTGGGTACATGCTCCCTTCTACCCCTAACTCTGTGGGCCTTCTCTATCTTCATTATCTAGGGCCCATTGGCTGCCATCAGCTTTGGGTACCACTGTCCCTGAGACAGCGACAACAGATGGGCAGGCAGATTCTGGGGCCCAGATAGTTGGCTCTCCCTTCAGGTCCTGGGGCAGGACAAGGGGCAGTCAGACATCATCAACAAGGACTGACTTTGTGCAGAGACTCAGAGAATTGGAGATGGAGGCAGAGAGGAGGGACAGAATGGTGTCTTGCAGAGGAGGCAGGGTGTCTTGAAGAGGAGCCAGCTCAGCCAGGGGAGGGCATCTGTAGGAAAAAGCAGTTGTCGTGTCATAGTTGAGAAGCCTCAGGACTGGGTGTTTTGTGGCCCCTGTGGCACTGAGACATGGCATGGCGACCCTCTGGGCCTCAATTTTTTCTTCCTTATGCTAGATAGGACCTCTGGGGTCAGCTGGTGCAGCCCCTGCTTCTGAGAGAGATGGCCCTTCATCCCATGTTAAAAAGAAGTAATGCCATGCAGTAGTTAAGAGAAAGACTCTGGAACCAGACTACATGGATTTGAATCTCAAACACTTGCTGGCCTGTGACCTTGAACAAGTTCAGAACTTCTGTACCTTGACTTCCCTCCCTGTAGAGGGAAGGTGACAGTACCAGCTGCACAGAGCTATTGTGAGGATTGAAAGGGTAAATGCAAATAAAGCTGATGGAGTATTTGTTCTCCCTTTGCACACATACCTGGCACATGTAAGAGCTCAGTAAATGTTCATTATTGTTATTACAATATTATTACAAGAGTGGAAGAAACTACAGCAATTCCCTATGTATATGTAAGCCTGAATTAGATGCCAGCTGGCCTGGAGGCAGTAGAATGGCTGGGTTGACCTCTGGAGGGCCTCTGGTTGCAGGAAGGAAGCTATTTGGTCCCTCTTGGCCCAGTACACCTGCAGAAACCTAGCACTTCACTTCCACCCAGGAAGGAATTCTCAACTGCTAGCATCACCTCCAATAAGCAGAACAAGACTAGATGAAAGCTGCCTGAGATGAGCCAGCAATGGAGAGGAGGGTACAGCTCCACAGAAAGGGAGGAAAGAAGCACAATATGAAAACTACACAACCAGCTTAGCTAGACTTAGACCCCTTCAGTTTGGCTCCTTGGCCCCACTGCTGGCCTCTCGTCCAAGTTTGGGATGGCCTGTCTGGCAGCAGAGCTCCTGAACACTGCAGCGGAGGGCAGAGGTGCTTGTGGGGCTGGGTGGGGCTCCTTGCACAGGAGGTAGGTCATCTGGGATGTGTGGAGGAAGGGTCTCAGCTGGTGGCAGGCATGTGCCCCCTCAGCTGCCAAAGAGGAAACACCCCGTGTTGGGGGCCAGGAGTCCCCATTCACTGAACATCTCTGTGCAAGGTGATGTGCCACTTGCAGTGGCCGAGCCAGGGCTCAAACCTAGGCAATTAGACCTGGATCTGCTGGTGGATGATCTGGGTGAGATTTTCCGACCTCAGTTTCCTCATCTGACAAACAGGTATAATTGCCTACCTTTTTGTAGAGGGGGAGGTGGGTTTTCTATAAGTTAAATGAGGCTCACACTTTAGGACCTCTCACTTGCACAGGTCCCTTCCAAGACATAAACTTTTTATTTTTAATTTAAATTTGCAAAGTAGTTTTATTGAGGTACAGTCACCATATAATAAACCACACATATTTAAAGTAGACAATTCAATAAGTTTTGACAAATGTCTATACCTGTGAAGCCATTACCACCATCAAGAGAGTGAACATCTCGACTTCTGGCCAAGATGAAGGCATAGGTAGATTCACCTCTTCACACAACCAAAAGAACAAAAATAACCAATTTAAAAACAAACAACAACCAGAACTGCCAGAAAATCGAACTGTATAGAAGTCTGACAACCAAGAACTTAAGGAAGAAACATTCATCCAGACTGGTAGGAGGGGCGGAGACTGGCAACTGGGGCAGAGAGGATGCACAGCAAGGCTGTGGCTGGAGGACTGGGTGGGTGAGGCAGCAGCTGGCAGTCCCATGTTTGTGTGTGGATAAACTGTGAGGAGCAACTGGGGAGCGAGACAGACCACACAACCCAGGGTTCTAGTGCCTGGAAAATAAAACCTCAGAACCTCTGGCTCTAAAAACCTGTTGGGGTTGTGGTGGCGGGAGAAGCTGCCAGTCTCTCAGGAGAGTCCATTGGAGGGGCCCAGAGGGTCCTAGAATATGCACAAACCCACCTACCCAGGAATCAGCACTAGGGCAGCACCTGGAAGGGTGCCATTCACTTCTGGGAAGAGGAGGAAGTGACTGAAAGCAGGGTG
Source organism: Anoura caudifer (assembly GCA_004027475.1). NCBI lineage: Eukaryota > Metazoa > Chordata > Mammalia > Chiroptera > Phyllostomidae > Anoura > Anoura caudifer. Next base: position 12,562 of record PVKU01013013.1, on the reverse strand, counting down.
AGAGCCGAGTAAGTGGCATTGTTCCCTCTCTGACCCTTCCCCCACATACAGCACTGCATGGCAGAGCAGGTTGACCCGCCCTGGGGAATACCTAAGACTCCGCCTCTTGCAATATTACAGGTGCACCAAGACAAAGAAATACGGGCCAAGTGAAAGGACAGATCAAAATGCAGAAAAAGCTATGCAGAGTTTGAAACACTGGTATTCAGGTTGCTCGCAGAAATGATTGAGTATGGTCACAACATAAAGAAGTGAAATAAAGAAAAGTATACAGGGAATCAACAGTGAAGTGAAGGAAACCAGGACTCAAGTCAATGATTTGGAACAAAAGGAAGAAATAAACATTCAACAGGAACAGAATGAAGAATCAAGAATCCAGACAAAATGAGGAGAGGCCTAGGAACCTCCGGGATGACTTTAAACGTTCCAACATCCAAATTGTAGGGGTGCAAGAAGAAGAGGAAGAGCAAGATTGAAAACTTACTTGAAAAAATAATGAAGGAAAAATTCCCCAATCTGGCAAAGGAAGCAGACGTATAAGTCCAGGAAGCTAAGAGTCCCAAACAAGTTGGTTCCAAAGAGGGCCACACCAAGAGACATCATAATTAAATTGCCAAAGATTAAGGATAAAGATAGAATCTTAAAAGAAGCAAGAGAAGAGAGTTACCTACAAAGGAATTCCCATAAGACTGTCAGCTGATTTCTCAAACAAGACCTTGTAGGCAAGAAGGTGCTGGAAAGAAGTATTCCAAGTCATGAAAGGCAAGGACCTACATCCAAGATTACTCTGTCCAGCAAAGCTGTCGAATGGAAGGACAGATAAAGTGCTTCCCAGATAAGTTCAAGCTAAAGGAATTCATTATCATCAAGTGCTTATTATATGAAATGTTAAAGGAACTTATGTAAGAAAAAGAAGAAGATAAAAACTATGAGCAAATAAAATGACAACAAACTCACAACTAACAACTGAACCTAAAAACAAAAACAAACTAAGCAAACAAGTAGAGCAGGAACAGAATCACAGAAATGGAGATCACATGGAGGGTTATCTGTGGGGAGGAGGAAGGGAGAGAGAGGGGGAAAAGGTACAGGGAATAAGAAGCATAATTAGTAGGTACAAAATAGACAGGGGGAGGTTAGGATTAGTGTAGGAAATGTAGAAGCCAAAGAACTTACATGTACGACCCATGGACATGAACTGATGCTGGAGGGAATGGGGGTACTGGGCAGAGAGTGATAAAGGGGAGAAAAAAAATGGGACAAGTGTAATAGCATAATCAATAAAATATACTTAAAAAGAAAGTGAACATCTCCATTTAAACCTAAAATGATCTTAACATAATTTTGTATTTATAGTTTAAATTCTTTCCCTCAAAGAGAGCCTTCCAGTTTGTAGATGCTTTAGCCCCACAAAAGTCTGGATGTGCTCCAGTATAGAGACTCAAATGAGACAAGTCTAAGAAAGCGCTTTGAAAACTCTTTCAGGCTAATCAGAAGTAAAATGTTATTTTCTTTATCGGATTTGCAGCCTGCCCTTGGAAGCTAAAGCACTTAATGGGACATTGGACCAACATCTTATCTTTTTTTAAAATAAAGATTTAGGCACATTATTTTTAATAGCAGTGTAACTGTACACTAAATGTCCAAAAGTAAAAGACTGCCTAAACATAATTCCTTAATAAATCAGAATAGTATATAATTAAGAGTGATGCTGTGGATCTACTCAATAAAATGTTTTGAGGAACAGACTATAAAATATTATATGCAAAATCATAACATTTTACAAGACACATAATCATGGAAAATAAACCCTGGAAAGACAGTCACCAAAATGTTAATCATAGTTGTTTCTGGCTTAGAGGGTTACTGTTGATTTTTTATTTTATTCTTGGCACATTATTTTATGCATCATTTAACAAGTATTTACTGGGAGCCTGCCACATGCAGGCAGCATCTAGGCAGAGTGTAAATAAATAGATAAACTGATGAAAACCGCTGTTCTGGGGGCTCTCCTCCTGTGGTAGTGGGGCACAGACAGTTCTCTCAGTGAGTGTGTTGGTCCCGTGGCTTGTTAGAGGGCACTGTGGGGATTAGTGGGGACTGTGGCCAGTAAAGGGTGAGTGGGAGGTGATCTCAGCTTTCAGTAGGGGGTAGTCAGGGAAGATGTCCCAAGACAATGGAATCTGAGGAAAGGAGCCATCAGGGACACATGGGTCCCTGGGGCAGAGCAAAGGGGTGTGTGAAGGCCCTGAGGTGGGAGTGGGCCTGGTATATTCCAGGAATAGCCAGGAGACCCGATGGTAGGTGGCATGAGATCAGAGAGGGGCTGAGCTAGGGACTGTGTGCACATCCTTTGGGGGCTTCCAGGACATTGTAGGGGCATAGACACTTTAATCTGAGGAAGATGGGAAGCCATTGGAGGGTGTTTGAGCCGCAGGATCACTGTGGCCACTGTGCTGAGAAGAGACTGGGATGAGGGAAGTTGGGAGGAAAGCTTTCATCAGAGTCCAGCTGGAGAGCAGGGCGGCTGGACCATGCAGGTTGAGGTGATGAGAAGTGGCTGGATTCTAGACAGAATTTCAAGATAGAGCCACCAGGATTTGCAAGTGGACTTATCTATTCATTCATCCATTTGACAGATAGGTGCCAGGAGATAGAGACTTGAGTGGAGATGTGAGATGTGGTCCCTTCCTCTGAGGTACTGGGAATGTAACAGGAAAAGACAGAGAATTGATAAGCTACTACCTGTGTACGAGTAATGGGCTGGAGAAGCAGTGCTAGAACCACTTCCCAGATGGTCTCCCTCCGAACTAGTGTCCCCTGCCTTCCCTATCCCTCCAGCTTTCCCACCAACCCCAGGACTCTCCAGATTGTCCTTCTCAATACCATATCCATCAGCACTGCAGCTGGCACACTGACTCTCAGGAGTCTTCTCTCTGCCTGCCTGGACTCTGAGCCGGACTGCCTACAGGGGCCTGCAGTACTTTATATTAATTCTACAAAAAAGGAAGCTGAGCCATGAAGAGTTGTCATGGAGCCAAAGTGCACCTTTGTTTCCTAAGTCTGTAAAACTTTGGTTGGGAAAATCTGGGGGGAAACCTTTAAAGGGCCTAGGCTTAAAGAGAGAAGGCTGGTTGAAGTTCCATAGAGGAAATTGACTTGCAGAGGTCCCGCAGCCTGTGTGTGGAGCTGCTGAGCAAGAACCTGGCTCCTGGCTCCCAGTTCTGGGACACGTTCCAGTCCTGGTGGTGGTGACTTAGCTCTTTTACCAGTGAAAACAATATCTTGTAACTGCAGCATGAGTGCCCCTAGTTAGATGTAGGGTAGGACATTCACTGGACTGCCAAAGGCACCTATGGAATAACTGTCCCTGGAAAGCTTTGAGAAGAGACATCTTGCAGGACCTGGATTTTAGTTGTAGACCAGCCCATAGGGCAGTGTCCCCAGGGTCTGGCCCTCCCCCCACTCCTCCTGACACAGGCCAGTGCTTCCAGGCCAGCAAGTGTTCTGGCAGAGGAGACCTTCTGACGGTGGCCCCTTAATTCAGCCTTGGCAGTGGGGAAAGGTCTGCTGGGAGGCCAGCATGGCCTTGGCTATGTGCTCTTTTTATAACCCAGATGGCAGTTGGCCCACTTGCCCTGCCTCCTTCCCCTGCATGGGCAGCTCCCTTATTCACATTGTCAGCCCTCTAGGCTCAGCAGGGTCCCGTAGGTCAGAACAGGCTGTTGGCTGTGGCCTCTGGCCCCAGAGTTGAAGCAAAGAGGTGAGAGCTGCTGCTCTCAGGCCTCCCTTCCCCCCACCCAATGCCCTTCTGTATGGTCGGATCCTCCCAGTGGTCCAAGTTCAGCTGCAGGCTCACCTGACCACCCAGCCTGAAGTGGCCGCTTGTCCTCAGAACACACTGCACGTTGCTTGTCATAGCACGAGCTGGAGCCATTGTGTGGGCACATATCCCTGCTCAGCTGGGTGGTGAGCTCTTTGACACAGAGAACCAATTTTCATAACCTCATTTGTGGTAGCAGGGTACATGGGTGGCTCCCTACAGTTTTCCAGGATTCCTCAGATGTGGTGTCAGCCTCTAGGAGGCTGGGCCAGGGGAGCACTGTGTTACTGTTGACTGGTCTCCTCAGAGTCATGGAGCTGGGAATGTGGTTGGCCTGGATTTTCTTTATCTGAGTTAAGGACCTAGGGCCTCATCTCTGGCCATACTCAGTGTCTCAGCACTAGCACTTATGTCCCCCATGTTCCCTGCAGCCCACAGACAGGACAAGCATGTTGGAAGGGCTTGCTCATGTGTGGAGGTGGTTGAGAACTGTGGGAGTTGCACAAGGGAAGGGCCGAGGCCCAGGCATTTCCTTGCAGTCTCCCAAAATGTGCAGAAGGCCCCAGGAGGAGGTAGGAGCAGAGGGGTAGCTGTCAGGCTGCTGTGGGGCATAGGTGAGGAGGTGGCCAGAGTGGATAAAGAGGGAGCTCTGAGAGGGCTCCTCAAGCTGTGCATCCAGGTGGAGGCCCATGGCCCTGGTACCTCCTTGTTTCAGGCTACCAGCCCTCCAGTGAGGCCTCAGATTCCTCTTGCTGCTGAGATCCCTAGGATCTAAGGATGGCAAGAGAGAACTTGTAGAGTCTTCACTCCAAGTACCCACTGAAGGTGGGCAGAGGATGTAGGATGGGTCCTCTCAGACCCTCTCATCTGCCTGCTTCTTGTCCTTCTCTTCCTGCTGATGACTCTTGGTGTCTCCACAGGTCGGAATGAGTTGATTGCCCGCTACATCAAGCTCCGGACAGGGAAGACCCGCACTAGGAAGCAGGTGGGCCTGGGAGACAGTTATGGGTCCCCAGCGTAGGCATCCAGTACTCACCTGCTCCCAGGGTGGTCGAGGTCCTCCACAGGACCAAGTGTGGGCTCTCACTGGGGCCAGCTTGGAGGGGTTATTTCTTTTTGGTGTGCCATGGACAGTTCATTTTCCATGCAGTCCCTGCTGCTGTCACCTGGGAGAAAGTCCCCTGTCTTCCTGGGAAGTTAGTGGCCCCCTCCCTGTCCTTCTCCAGGACACCAGAGAGCAGAAAGTGAAGCCCTGGCACTGTGCTTTTATTTATTGCTAAACTCTGGATTAGCCAGGACTGAGGACCACACTTCTTTCATTCATTCATGCATCCATTTATTCATTCAATCCACCCACGTGAATTAAGGCCAGTGGAGGGCTGAGGGTCAGGAAGCCAGGGTTGGGTGCACAGGCATCTGGGAAGTAGGGTCAGGAGCCCTCTCTTCTTGCCATAGGTCTCCAGCCACATCCAGGTGCTGGCTCGTCGCAAAGCCCGTGAGATCCAGGCCAAGCTAAAGGTAAGGCCGATAGCAGCAGTGGGAGGAAGGACTGGGGCACAGATGGGGCTGCTTCCAGGAAGCTGGGGCTCTTTTTCCATCAGGAGAAGTCTTCCCTTTGTGTTCAGGGCCTGACTACTTGTGTATGGAGCCAGCATGCTTCTTGGTGTTCATGAGTGCAGAGTTCATCCTGTAACCTCCTGTCTACACAGGGAGGGACACTTGAACTTAGAGCCGTGAGTGACTGCTGAGGGCCACAGACCGGTCCTCTGTTGTGTCCGCTTTCCCCCAGGGGCAGTGCCCTTGCCAAATCACAGAAGATGACCCGCCAGACCCTTGAGAGCTCCCTGAGTACCTGGCTGGTGTCATCAGCCAGAGCCTGCTGGTGGTCAGGCATGGGAGGCCCTGCTGTGGCCTGGGTTGGATGTTGCTGTGGGAGCAGGTGGAATTCCTCCTGGTGCCCTGCTCTCTGGGACTGGCAGTTCCTTTCCCTCCTTAAATCAGCCCCTCCTTGAGCACCAAGTGACAGGTGACTGCTCTGTGGAGGGCCAGCTGCTGGCAGCATTCCCCTCAGGACAGCCCTGCTCCCCACAGGACTCAGGCCTCTTGACCGACTGACTGGGAGCCTAGGGCTCCTTGTGTACACTAGGAGGAAGGGTCGTGTCACAGAGGTGCTCACAGCAGAGGCTGCTTAGCCACTTGGTAGCAAGAGCTAATATTTGGGGGCATTAGACTAAGACCAGTAGTTTACAAGCATTGTTTTTTAGGCAGTAGAAGCCTCTTTGGGTGTTCCCTCCCAAACAAAATATCACTTCAATATGTTATCAAAGGAGCTACTCTGGTCAAAGCTAAGTTGGTGAGGAGCAGGCTAGAAGCCAGAGGCCCCTCCTCCAATTCACCTATAATGCCCATGGCTCTCAACCTCAAAAGTACGTTGGAACCCCATCTAAAAAGCCCTGAAATAGATGGCCTTGAAGGTCCTGTGTGGCCCCAGTAGTCCATGATCCCATGATTCCAACTCCAGAGGCTCTGAATGAGTGGGTGGGAACTCCTAGGGAGCCACACCCCACTGCCGACTCAGCTCTGTTCCCCAGCCATCAGCCCAGCTGTCCCTCGTCCCCTTTGTCCCTGGACAACTGGCTGGGCCTCAGCTGTCTATCCCTCCCTATCAGGCTGGCACATGTACCTCCAGACCACCCCGAGGGTCCTGGAACCCAGCTTGCCCTGCATTTCCCCTCAGTGGTCTGCCTCTGACTCACTGAGACCCTGGGCAGGGACCAGAATGAAGAACAACCTTTCCAGTGTTCTGAGTCATCAAGGGGAAATTTTAATTCCACTGCAGCCTGGCTGTATGGCTCATGTTTGCTTGGAGGTGTTGCACCTATCCTTGTCCACAGGCTCTAACTTGGGGCCTAGGGATAGCCTTCAGTGGACCTCTAGGCAGACAAAAAGGAGAGCTATGAGCCTCCTAAATAATATGCAGATTTTCATGCTTATATATTTTCCCATGGAGATTGGTCTGAGGATTTCATCATATTCTCAAAGGGGTCTCAGAGCAAGGTCAGGCAGAAATCCTCTGGGTTTTAGGCCCAGTCTGGCCTGGCTCTGCCCTTGTGCTGAGTGAGCTTAGGTGAGTCACTGCCCCTGCTTGAGCTCCAATCAGCTCTCCACCTGTAAATGACAGCATTAAACAAAGTAGTATCTGAGATCCCCTCCAAAGTTCAGTGACTCCCTGATTCTGTAGCCTAGTCACTGATGTCACTCCCCATAATGTCCTTCTCACTCTCTCCTGGTCCTACCTGAGGAGCATGTGGTTCTGGGAGCCCCAGTGCCTTGCTTAGGGTCGGCTCTTGGGAAGGGATGTGAGTGGCCAGCACTGAGCAGCCGGAGCTCTGCGGCCTCATGATACAGTTGTAACTGCAGGGTCTGCAGGCTTTCTGGAGTATGACCTGTGCGTTCTTCATATCCTGGATGGGGAGGGCCTGGGCTGGTGACCCAGGTGGGTTTGGCTTTTGCCTCTGAGCAGGGCAAGTGTCCTGGGGAAGAGGCACACCTCGGGCTGGTTATTAGCTAGCTCCCTGTGATGATCAGACAGCCTGAGAGCAAGGCCTACGTTTGGCCTCAAAAAGGCAGTGGGTTGGAGATGACCCTACCACTGTGAGTCAGGTCCTGTGCCCTCTGTGGTGTACACCCATGCTGTCAAAACCTGGCATACCTCTTCATCCCTACTTTGCAAAACCCCACCACACCTGCAGAGATCCAGAGGTTCACTGATAGACCAACCTGGACCAAGTTCCCAGGGCAGACTGTCACCACTGTCAGCACCCTAGTCACCTAACTCTCTGAGCTTGTTTCTTCATCTTATAATGGGGATCCTTCTGGTCCTGCTAACCTCACAGGAGTGCTGTGATGTTCAAAATCAAGTGAGATAGTATTCTTGACCTGTGGGCCAGCTCTGCCCAGTGGGCAACAAAAGTCCCTGAGAGGCCAAGTGGAAGGGCCTGTTGCGTTCTGGCCCCACGACTACATGGTGCCAGCACACTGGGTGGGTCACCTGGACCTTCTGAGCCTAACACCACTGCAATGCCTTCCTCAGGAGGCTCTGGAGACTGAGTGCAAAAGTGCCTGTGAGCTGAGAGGACCTGCATCAGTTCTTGTTTTGTTTTGTTTTACTTTTTAATTTATTGATTTGAGAGAGAGAAAAACATCGATTTGTTGTTGCACTTACTGATGCATTCACTTGTAGCTCCTTGTGTGAGCCCTGACCGGGGATCAAACGTGTGGCTTTGGCAGGGTGGGTCAACACTCCAGCCAGCTGAGCCACCCAGCCACGGCCGTTCTTCACTCGGTATCACCCAGGTCAGGTCTGGTTACAGAGTGCTCATTTTTCCTTAAAACATAGACTTACTTTCTTTTTTCCTTCTTTAATGTTATTATTTTTTACATTTTTTAAAATTGATTTTTAGAGAGAGGAAGGCAAAGAGAGAGACATCGATTTGCTGTTCCACCTATTCATGTATTCATTGGTTGATTTTTTAAAAAGATTTTATTTACTTTTAGGGAAGGGGGAAGGGAGGGAAAAAGAGAGAGAGAAACATCTATTGGTTACATCTCACACGCGCCCTGTCCGGGGACCTAACCCTCCACCCAGGTACGTGCCCTGACCAGGAATCTAGCCAGCAGTCTTTCTGCAGAACCGGGCCTAACCAACTGAGCTGTACCACTCAGGGCACTGGTTGGTTTTTGTAAGTGTGTCGACTGAGATTGAATCTATAGCCTTGGCATGTCAGGTTGATGCTTCAACCACCTGAGCTGTTCTGCCAGGGCAAGATGTAGAATTTCTAATCAGAGCTTTTGAGTTGACATGATCAAGCCTTTTAGTCCCAGTAAAGCCATACATACAGACCAGTACTAGCTGTTCCGGTCTGTATATGTGATCTTATTTTGGACAAAGACACAATTTTTATTAGGCTTTTTGAAATATAGAAAAGAATATTGTCTTGTTGATTTTAAAGACCTTTGGAATTGGGGAGCTCAGGATAGGAACCAGGCTTATAGAAGTATAAACAATTATTTGTAATAATTTGTTATTATTGTTAGCAGTGTCATGAGTGCTTATTTATTTAGAGCCTGTGCAGGGCGAATCCGTTCTTCAGGTTGAACCCATGGCGGGCAGACAGCCAGTGTTTATGTTCTGACCTGTAACAGGCAGGGTGTGCTGCGGGCACCTGCAGGGCAAGGGAGGCCTGCAGGGCAAGGTTGAGACACCGGAGGCACAGGAGGCTGTTGTACCTCCAAACATGGTCCATGGGACCATCTCAGGGGGATCTGACAGATAATTAGGTATCGTCTGGCATGAGCCGGGTGCTGCCCAGCCACCAGAGGTGGGGAGATAAGCAAGGACTCAGAGGCTCCTGTTCTTGGCTGGTGGTCACCAGAGGGGAGTAGGTTGGGAGAGGGTGAAAAGGGTGAAGGGCAGTGAGAAGTACAGACTTATAAAATAAATAAACCACAGGGTATGGCACGGAATATAGTCAGTAAGATATTGTGATAACTTTGCATTGTGACAGATGGTTACTAGACTTTGTGTGGAGATATTGTAAGGTACATACATGTCAAATCACTATTGTGTACACCTGAAATTAATATACTATTGTATACTGACTATACTTTAATAAAAAGTTTTTTAGTCTGATAGAGAGATAGATACATCCATCCATCCATCAATCAATCAATCAATTGTCCCTGCTCTCAAAGTGTCCCTGTGGTTAGTAAATTGAAAGATATGGAGAACTTCTGGACTCCAAAGTCTCTTTAAGTGCTGATCAGATAGGAAGGGCACGTATTATGCCTCTTTGACAGATTAGGAAGCTATCCAAAAAACCATGTGACTTGCTCAGTCATGAAACAAAGTAATAGCCTCGCAAGCACGTAAACCTGGTCCCCTTGGGCGTAGTCCAGGGCTCTGGCCACTGGCAGTGGGACAGCTTCCTTGGCCATAGGCCCTCCCTGCCTCACCGCAGCCTGCCAGAGCAACCCTGCTGAGGTCGTACCTTCCACTGTCTTCCCCAGGACCAGGCAGCTAAGGAAAAGGCCCTGCAGAGCATGGCTGCCATGTCATCCGCCCAGATCATCTCCGCCACAGCCTTCCACAGTAAAATGGCCCTCGCCCGGGGCCCTGGCTGCCCAGCAGTCTCTGGGGTAAGTGGGGCTGCCTGGAGCCAGAGGCCAAACCAGTCCTCTCCTTCTCGCTCCTCCCCCTCCTGTGGAGCCACAGTACTGGCCAGACCACATTTCTCTCACATGAGTCCTCCCAGGCCAGGAGAGCCAGGGAGAAGGAGGGACCAAGGACAGAGGGCCATGCTGGGTCCCGGCTCAGCTAGTATTGGAACCACCTTCCTGGGGGCCATGGCAGAGACACAGCAGACCTTCCACAGGAGACAAAACTGACCACCCAAGAAGCTCTACAGAGTCAGACCCATTTACAGAAGGGGAGGCTGAAGTCCTAGGACAGGGGCCAGTCCAGGCTCTGGTGTGGCACCAGCATGACCCCAAGTGGCCCTACTGCTTGCCTTGTCCCCATGCTCCCTCAGGTACTCAGCACCGCTCTCCTTTCAGCTGGAGGGCTGATGTCCATGAACAAACTCTTATTCAAATTGTAAATGTTTCCAACTAAGACCTGGCCTCTCAGTCGTGGCCAGGTTGGTCACACTTTGAGAATGGTCCAGAAAGGCTCCTCCTTTCCTGGGTTATGTCCCTACAGGGTTTTCTTGGCTTAGGGACTAAGTGGGTCTTAAAGAGCTGCCCTGGGGCCAGTGACAGGCCCTGTCCTATGCTTGTGAAGCTCTCGCCTAGCATTTTTTTCAGAGTGAGTTTCAGGGAGCACTAGCCCACAGAGTGGCACAAAGTGATTCGGTGTATAAGTAATTTTGGGGCATCTAGGGCCAAGTAGGGTTCCTGACTCTAGGACTGTTCTGAGCCTCACATGCTGCTGTGCACTGGGCCTCTAACAGAGGCGTATGAGATTCTGTTTACCGAAGCAGGTGTTTCTCCTGAGGAGCACCATATAACCAGAGCATGTCCAGAGACTAGAGTTCCTTAAGACACACCTTGGGATGTTGCTGTCACCAAGTACTAGACAGTAGCGTTAACTCTCCCTCTGCCACCCACTGGTCCAGGCTCCAGCCTCACCTTTCAGCTGAGGCCTCTGTGCTGTCTTCCCAAACCAGGGGCCTCGTGCAAATGGGCTTTGCTGACTCTACACTTTTTGCCTCCTTAGTTTTGGCAAGGAGCTTTGCCGGGCCAAGCTGGAACATCCCATGAGTGAGTATGGCCTGCCACCAGTTGCTTACTGAGCTGACCTTGAGTCCATAAACTCAGGAAGTTGAGCCTGGGCCCCAGGGAGAGACAGGACTATGGTCAGGGTCCACCTTTTATTATAGCCTTGAGCTTGGGGATCAGGCTTTCCTGGTCTCAGGTGACAGTTCCGTCTACATTGTAGACACCTTGGGTGCATTTGCTGAAATAGCAGTCTGTCCATGGTATAACAGGGCCAGCACTGGGACCCCAAGGGAAGTAGGCTGGGAACCAGAGCTCTGGTTGACCTAGGAGGGAGGGTTCAGGGAGGTGTGGGTTTTTTAGTAGATGAGCTGCTTCTGTGAATCAACCATGAAACCTGAGGGAGTTGGCGGGAGAGGACGCGGGAGGCCAAAGCCCACCAAGGCCACTGATGACCAGATCACCAGGGCTGTCGCACAGAGTGATGGATGCTGCTTGAGGCTCTGGGGCTGCACCCTGCCCAAAGCTTACACCCCTTCTCTCCTGTCTCCCACAGTGTGAAACCTTTCTCTCAACAAACCTACACTGTCCAGCCTTCACTGCCTCTACCAGGTGGGTTGGCAGCGCACAGCTCCCTTGCCTGTTGCACCTCTGCAGCTCCTGTCTCTCAGATGCCACCCTGACCTGTGCTGAGACCGTGCACCCTAGTCTCCTGGATCCACCCCTTCCTCGCCCAAGCACACACTTACCTTCCATGTGCAGGTCCCTTCCTGCTGCCCAGGTTGCCTGTTGTCTCTCCCAGCCTGGGCTCAGTCTTGCAGGGGTGCGCACAGTGTAAAGGGTAGTGTCTGTACCCCAGGTACTATTCTCCCGCTACTCCTGTGTGCTGCGGGTGGGCTGTAGATGGGCCTCAAACACCGTGGCTCCTGAGATGGCCTCCCTCTCAGTGACCCTGTAATCCTCTCCTTCAAACTTCCTGGCATGAAAAGGAACCTTTATTAGCAAAGGCACCCTCCTGGGAAGAGGCGGGGAGCATGGGTGGGGCAGGTGAAGGTCCAGCCAGCTGAGCTGGCACAGGAGCTCATCCCCTTGCACAGCTCAGGTGACTGCCTTTGTCCTTGCTTCTTTCTCTTGAGGGTCCCTCACTGTTTTCCACTACACAGGATCCTCACCCTTTTTGGGCATGGGGGGCGAGCCCTGCCCACATTCAGGTCTGGCTCTCCCTACTCTGAGATAGGCCCTGCCACCCGCCTAGGTTCCTCAGTGCTGCTTGCTGTCAACCCTGCGCAGTCCACCCTCTGTGGTCCTCACAGCCTCGCTGTTTGCTCCCACCTTCCTAGATCTTGCCTAGATTATTGCAGCCCCCTCTAACCAGCTCTGGCTCCCGGTCTCCAGTCTCCTCTCTTCACCCTGTAATTCGCCTAGTCTCACCTAGTTGTCTTCTTTTTTTTTTTTTTTTTTTTT